>JARKHS020030371.1:0-67694 GCA_030143305.2 Amblyomma americanum
CAGTATTTATTTATTTATACAAATACCTCACAGGTTCCACACTTGGAACATTGTGTGAGGGGAGGGATTACAATATTTAGCAGACAAAAGATGGTACAAAGTGGAAAGAACAAAAAATAAACAATATTAAATACATTGGACTGCAAACACTGATTACACCGTACATGAAAAAAAAAACCGTAATATACTGACACAGAGGAAAAACAGCAAACAAATAGTGGCACTGCATGGATTTGACAACACATACGAAAACAATTTATGTACAATATCATGGATGCATGAAGGTGGTCAATTCGTTTTTGAAGATTAATGGGTCACGTATGGTAGCAATGCAATCCGGAAGGCCATTCCAACACTTGATAGCACGTGGCAAAGCAGAAGAATTAAACGCGAGTGTTCGGCCGAATAGACGTTGGAAGCTAAGATTATTATGTAGGCGACGTGAAGTGCGCATTGGACGTGTAAGGGGCAGTGTGGACGCGTGACGACTGTATATTAGTTTCTGTAGTAAGCAAAGAAGTGCGATATCCCTACGTGTCTGTAAACTTATTAGCGATAAAGATAACTTGATGCTTGTTACGCTGGAATGACGGTTGTAGTCGTGAGAAATAAAACGCGCTGCACGGTTCTGAATTGCTTCGAGTGAATGAATTAGATAAGCCTGATGTGGTGACCAGATGGCTGATGCATATTCGAGTTGGGGACGGACAAATGTTAAGTATGCTAGCTTGCGGGTAGAAACAGGTGCGCTATGAAGATTTCTTATCAGGTAGCCAAGCGTGCGCGATGCTTTAGCAGTTATGCATTGAATATGTTCCGCCCAAGAAAGATTTGAAGTCAGATAAACGCCAAGGTATTTATAGGAAGACGTGCGGGATAGTGTGACACTGTTAAGGGAATAAGTGAATAGCGAGTTTGAATGCTTCCGGCTAACTGTCATGATTTTACATTTGTCAGTATTAAGTGTCATTTGCCATGATGTGCACCAGTTAGTTACACATTCAAGGTCCTGCTGAAGAATTGCATGGTCAGTGGTTGAGCGGATTTGGCGATAAATTACGCAGTCATCGGCGAACAGTCGGACCGATGATGTAAGATGCGATGGCAGGTCATTTATGAAAATTGAAAATAATAAGGGACCGAGAACACTTCCCTGAGGGACGCCAGAAGTGACGTCACTAAGGGGTGATGAAAAGTTGTTTGTTACCGTGAACTGCTTACGAAAAGATATGAAGTTCCGGATCCAGGAGACAGTTAGCGAGTCTAAATTAGGCGACGATATTTTAGCTATAAGGCGACAATGGGCAACACGGTCAAACGCTCTGGAAAAGTCAATGAATATGCAGTCAGTCTGGTAGTTTTCATCCATGTTCTTGAATAAATCACTGGTAAGTTCAATTAGTTGTGTATCACAGGAAAACCCTTTTCTGAATCCGTGCTGGCGTGGGAAAAAGAAATCATTGTTCTCAAGATGGCGCGCGACGTTAGATGCAACGATGTGTTCAAGTAACTTACATGGAATACTCGTTAGTGATATGGGGCGGTAGTTACTAACTGTGTTTTTGTCGCCAGATTTGTAAACAGGGATTATTTTGCCAATCTTCCAGTCATAAGGAATTTCGCCGGTTGCTAAAGATTGCCTGAAAATATGACACAGAATGATACTAGAGGGATGTATGGTGTGTTTGAGAATTTTTGTATTTATTCCGTCTACCCCTGAGGAAGTTGATACCTTAAGACTGTTAATTAGAGACGCTACGCCTTCTGCTGTTATATCTATTGTAGTCATGAATGGGTAATTGAGTTCTTGGGGTTGAGGTAGGTTGGAATAGTCTTCGGTAGTGAATACTGATGTGAAGTAGTCATTAAACGTGACTGGACAGTTCTCTTGGGGTATTGGACATTTGTTTTCATCAAGCAATGAAATGGTGTCCGACGTGCGTGACGGGGAAATTGTTTTCCAAAATTTTGCGGGGTTATTTTTTATGAGCGATTGAAGGTCCTGTGATAAGAATTTATGTTTGGCCTTCCGGATGGCATGGCAGTATGATGCTTCACACAGTCTGTGCTCAGCATGCGCAGAATCAGTGCGCATTCGTTTCGCGGCTCTGAAAAGACGTTTTTTCTTGTTTTTCAATGCTCGTAAGGAATTGTTATACCAAGGTTTAGATATGTTGACCCGTAATGTTATTCTCGGTATGTGTTTACGCACCAGTTTCGCTATTTTTTCTTTGAACAAAGTCCAGTTTTCGTTAACAGACCGGGATGAAAAATCACGCACAAGAATTTCGGAGAAATGCTCGAGACAACGATTAATAGCGTCAAAGTCAGCCTTCCTGTAATTTAGAATCTGTTTTGGTTGGGTGCGGCGTGAGTAATAAGGGGCATTAATCGATAACTGAAGAAGCTGATGATCACTGAACCCGTCATTATAAGATATATCACTAACCCTCTCGGGAGCAGATGATAAAATAAGGTCTAAAATATTAGCATCGCGTGTTGGAGCATTGACTAGTTGAACAAAAGAAAAGTCGAGTGTTAGCTGCATGAACTCATTAGAGGCAGATGAATGTGAACATAGGTTCAGCCAATCAATGTCTGGGTAATTAAAATCCCCGAACAAGAAAATGTCAGATTTAGGAAATCTGGTTCGAATAGCCGTGATATTGTCATGTAGGTCAGCGACAAACGTGGCAGGGGAGTCCGGGGGCCTGTAGCAGATGCCTAAGACAGTGTTACCGAGGCGGGATGCTATTGCTACCCATATGATTTCCAGTTCACATGGAATACCCACAAGGAAAGACAAAATGTTATTATTAACTGCAATTAATACTCCGCCGCCCCTTTTGCTTATTCTATCTTTTCGGTAAATTTGAAATCCGTTGCTATCAGGCAGAAGTTCCTCGTCAGCGATATCTGGACGCAACCACGTTTCCGTTAGAAGTAGTATATTACAGTTGCTATTATCAAGATATGAGCAGAGTTCGGTGCGTTTAGGAAGAAGGCTGCGTATGTTAGTGAATGTCAAATGGAGAGGTGGGCTTGGAATGCTATCTATAGGCGACTGGATCGGGTTTTTGGTAACACGTGCATTGCTTCGGCATCTTAGCTATCGTGAGACTTCTATTACTTGGTCAGTGTCAGAGTCGTACATGTATACTGAATCACCCATGCGCAGCTTGTCTACGCTGAGCTTGTAGGCCGTTTTTTTAGATTTGGCAAATTCCAAGAGCTTTTTCCTGGCGAGCCGCGTTTGTAGTGAAAAGTCCTCACGCACTGCATAATCGGTGTCTTTAAACTTCTTTCCGTTTTCGAGAATAAGTTGTTTATCCTTAAAATATGTAAGTTTTACTATGATTGGCCTGCATTTCTCAGTCTGAAACTGCCCTAGACGATGCGATCTAGGGCAAAAATAATTTTAGGTTTGCTTTTGAGGAGGTGAATGCAGACGTCTAGGACTTACAAGGCGCTCCTAAATGATGGATACGATATTTTATCTAATATCCAACGAAATTCATTTAGCTAGAGACCTCAGCATTAGAGTTAGTTGTCGGTCATCTTCTGGGCGCTCATCTGAGGCGGAGGTGGACAACAATGATATCTAGCATCGAAAGATTTTTACTGAATCATTGAAAGAATTGGGAAGGAAAGAAAAAACTTTGTGGAATCAATGCAGTGTGGCATATACAACTTATGCAATCAGACTAGGTGAATAAACTTGATTAAGAAATCAAATAAAATATACGCAGAACCTGTTCCTGTTACCACTGCGGAGAGAAAGGTTTCTTGCAACATATGAGTTTATTTTTATTCTATAAGTACCGGGTATTGTTTTTCCTTACCTTAGTACTTTCCGCCATTTAACTCACCACGTGCACTTTTGCCTTCATTTTTAGCCCTTAGCAACACCGCCAACATCTTGGCTCCTGAGCACCACTCTTGCAAACCTGAGGCAATTATGCGCTTATTACTTTCGATACTTTTGTCGACTCAAAACGCCTGAGGGCAAAAAAAAAAATTCTCAGGTAAAGCGACTAATTATCAGCCCCGTGATGCCTGGCATTTTAGCCTAATAGATTAATTTGGCATACTCGCATCCACTTTCTTGCTCAAATAAGAAAGAAAACAGTGCCGGTTTACATGAAAAAAACGTTTTTAATACCGCTTGAACTGTGTTTTATTATCTGTGATGATTCCTCATTTTGTTCGACCTCTCGCCTTTTCCACCTCTTCCACTGTGGCAGTTTGAAGGAATTTTTGTCCTAGAAGACCAAAATTATGAAGTTGGGGGTAGTTTCTTGCAAAAGAGCGGTGCTTGCGACAGAGAATCAAACCTGTAAGGAAGTTATTTTATTGATGGGTAGTGCAGTAGCTTTGGCTTGATTGTTTTTATCTTACTCGTTTATTTCACCTCGCCTTGATAGCTTCGCGAAAACCTCCCGAATTGTGCTTTCCTACTGCAGAACAGCAAGGCAGAAACAGTAACATGTCCAACAGAAATAGTGTCGCGAGGAATTCGAGACAAATGCTAACTCATGCCACTAAGGTTTGCGGCCTGTGCTGCTTGAGTGGGAAAAGTCGCGTTTTTCGTATAACGAATTGCACATCTAACCGGCTCAGATTTTACAAGCCTTTGCATTTAGAAGCTACCTGCGTTCTTCTTTACATATCTTTTGTTACTTCGTACCAAGAATTATTGTTAATTTGTCATGTGTGTGACCCCCAAACGGTAGAATCCCAAGCGTTCTTTAGACAGAACTTATGTTGAACCTATGTAATGCTGAAGATGTGATTTGCCTAATTTACTCGGGGTTCTTTTTTTGAAATGGAAGACCAGTTTTTTATGTAGAGAAATTCTAACGTCTTTGAAAGAAACCTACATCATTTAGCGCTCTGTATCTGAATCAGCTGTGTGTTTCACTTTGGGCGCCGGGGAGGCCGTAAAATGATGTTCTAGCTGTTGTTTGCGCACATGCCGTATATTTGAGTACGAACGATAGTTACAAATTTTTACGCTGGCGCCTTGGTCGAAGTCATACTTCCATGGGGGACGTCTATTGAGGTTTGTAAATTTTGAATTTTTAACACGGTGAATAATGGAAAATTTCGCAGTTGCTTTTCCGCCAAACGTTTTTGGTAGCCAGCCAGATTGTTGTCCACATCACGGAAAGTTGTTTTTCGAGTTGGTGCATGATTATTTCAAAATCAGAGCGCAAAGAACAGGAAAAAGACAAGAAGACACGGAAACAGATACGCTTCTTCTTGTCGCCGCGCAGTGCCACATAAATGCTGCGGAATAAAGTGCATTCTGTTTCTCTCTTTCTGGAAAAGAAAGAGAAAAAATAAGAAATGCAGGGAAGGCATGTGCCATCGCTTTTGAGGCAACAACAACAACAAGAACAAGACAGCACCACATTGGCGACGATTTGCATTGCAAAGAGAACGAAGGGAGGAGAGATGAAAAAAAAAACTTGATTTCTTGGCGTAAAGGCACCGTACTTATGGTCTCGATTGCTTGGTTAACATAATAAAAGATTCGCTGTACCCCTTCACACAAAGGCTCAGGACTGCTGTCATTAAATATCTAAATAGCGCTTTGATTGGGTTTTGCAAGCAAGAAGGTTATTTCCACTTTAAACAGAATCTTCATGTTTGTTAGAAGAAGGCGTACTGCCTCCAGCGAAACTTCCTAACTGTCAAAAAAGGGGGCAGTGGCAAAACGCGATCGCACTCAATTCTCCGCATAGCAACTGTTGCAGGAAATGTTACAGGCACAACACAGATCGCATTGTGTGTTCGGGAGAAAGAGAAAAATAACTCTTCTTCGAATCAGCACTACGCGTTGAGGATATCTGGAGACAGAGCCATCTAGGTTAGCCTGTACATAAGCGGTTCCGATGGTTGCCAGGCTTCCATGCTAATGGGCAGGTCACAACTTCCTTGTGTTGACAAAATTTGTAAATACAATGAAGAGCTCATGGGTCCTCTTTCATAACCAGTTCTGAAAGTACAGTTTGGTCTTTACCTCCACACGTCGGTAAATATAACACATGTAAATACCTGCCACCAAAGAACACAAGAGATAGTCGCCTCACGGAACCTAAGTGGTTATGTCACCTGGCTGCTGAACCCGAGGACGTAAAATCGATCCCGTCCGAGGCGGCCGCGTTTCGATGGAAGTGGAACCTAAGGCACCTGTGAACTGTGCGGTGTCAGTGCAATTATTCCACAGCCGTTCATTACAGCGGCCCTCATAGCCCATGGCGATGTGTGACGTTAAGCCTCATATACCATATACAAAAAATACGGTGTGACAAGAAATAGTAACAATGAATTACGCCAGGCCACTGGCAAATTTCATACGAAAGACTCTATGAGAGAATGACACTTTTGCGTATGTTTATATTTGCAATAGAAGTTTTAGAAAACATAACGCGCATTTTCATTGAAAGATTCACTAATGTACGAAATGAAGTTGTAGTCGAGAAGAAAACGAACACAGTGTTTTAGTACTTTCTGGGAGCCTGTCTCAGCGGAACTATTTTTAAATTCTTTTTTATTGATTCTAAGATCGGTCCTCTTTGGCGTGCTCATAGTAAATCCTTCGCAGGCTTAACTGTTCGCTGGAGATGAATTGTTCTAACTTTTTTTAAAAGGAGGTAATTCAACGCACAATAAGAATAACGAGAAGTCCATTTCAGTGCTCGTGAACCTCGATTTCAGCCGGTCCCTCTTTTGCTGCCTGAATTTCTTCTGTGGCAGTTATGGCAGACAAATGTGTGAATGTAGATCTCTGTCAAGTTTTTTTTTACTTTTTGTTTCTTGTAGATACTACACAATAGCAAGAAACTCGGGCTCCTACTTTCTATCTCAAAATACATCGAGCAGATCAGGCGATGGTTGGTACCGAACTTTCAGGCAAGAGATTGCGCAGTTCATTGGTCGAGAGTAGTGTGAACGTTGGCTACCAATTCGCAGATGCTGCACGTTGATCGGAAGAAGAAAAGAAGTGGAACAGGAAAAGCTATAAAATATATTTTGCTTTCATGAAAACATGTAAATAAAGCATAAGCTAGTTCAGTACATTCCCTGTGAGCCACTTAAAACACAAATTGCTCTTGACCCCGAAAAAACATTACGCCTTGGTACTGGTGCAGGCTAGCCAAAACCGTAGTGTAGAGGTTTAGCTAATGTCTTCAGGACTCTTTCTTTGCCTTTAGAACAGGTACAGTAAATCACTCACGACAGTCTTAAAGGAGCAAAGAAGTTTGAAGGAGGCGGCGAGAATTCTCCGCATCCTAACATAACTCCGAGCATCAAGAATATCTAGAAGGTCATTACACTGCTAAGAAACACATCGTGTGACCAATAGAATTTTTACTAAAGCGGTACTTGATTTCTTAGTTTTTTTGAGACCACGCTGACAAGAACATTCCTGTCGAGGTCGCGATCGTCGGTTGTTTACGTGTTTTGCTTGTACTTTACGATTGACTGAATTTCTTTGCGTAGAAACACTTTGGATATCAGACTAATAATACGTGCACGTGAAATGCAAGGCACAGTTAAATACGAGTGTTCGTCACGCGGCCATCTCAAAAGTATTTTGCACGATTTGTTGAATGGCTGTTTTTTGATACCTGTGAAGCATCTGGCCGCAAAGCGCTTCTTTGCGTTAACTGTGCAAGACCCGAGCATAAAAGCTTGTTGGGCACTGAATTGAAGTAAGCACTTTGCGGCACACGGATTTTAAATCTGCGCAGAACATTGACGCCGGCTATGTTTCGCGACAGCCATCGGGAATGCAACGTGGCTAAAGCTCCAATGCGACAAATTGAACACCATTGTCTCTGGTGTCAGGAAACTGTTTGCCTAGTCAAAAAAGTATTCTGTGCGGTGGATTGGTTTGCCCATACTAATATTATACTCACTGTTAATTTGCCTGGCTGCCTATCAACTTCTTTTTGTATTTTCTGACGTCATGCAGAAACGTGCTTCTAAATATGAACGTCTGCAGTTGGAGTTGTGACAACCAAATTTTTCTTTCATAGCCCAAATTTCTGTGCTTACGTATTCTGCGACAAAACAAAGAAAAAAGAAAAAATATTTTATACTTTTATAATTACCACTGCATGAACGCCTAAAACACCCCGCCTAGCCAGGAACTATTCACGCTAAATGGCACCGCTTTACCAAAATTGCCTGCTTTTCAGACTGAATGAAACGGAGACAAATAGTGTGGATTCCCAATATCCTTCATTTAGAGGGGGTCACAGCTGCCATTTATCTGCTTTTGGATTTTTTTTAATATCTCTAATACTACTAAGCCAAGGCGCACAGATGGCAGGAACTTTTGACGATGTAAATTACGCTAAAACGACGTTCCCTAATGCATCTCAAGCTTTGCATAATAACCTCTATCGACTGGATTTTCTGCTAAAAGGCTAAAGCTGCAAGCAGTTTGGAGCGAAGCGCTTAGGATGTTATGCCTGAGGGGTTCCTTCCGTGCAATTTTCAGAAGGTTCGCACTTGGACGCGAAACGCAGATGGCTTCGCAGTTTAGGTTTCTGGTTTCTTAAAAGGCTTTCCTAAGCGGATTCGGGTATTTTAGCACTTGCAGGTGCATACTAAATGTGCGACTTGGAACGGCTGTTGAGTGCACTGCCTCTCTCCTTTGCTTTGCTCTAGGTTTTGAAGGGGAGCTTCTGTCAGTGAAAGTTGCTTTGGCAAAACATATTTTAAAAAATCAATACTTCCCTGTATGTGGATAACAGGCCTCATGCGAAACGAAAAAAAAGAGTGCATTTTACTCACTTACGAATTTTGAATCAGGAATCCAGAACTTAGTTTTTAAGTTAGATAAACAATCGCATGAAAAAAAAACCAGTTTTGCTCAATCTGAAGAGTGTAACCCCAAAAAACCTCACTGGAGGTTTTGAGAATGCAGAGCCGATGTTTTCCGACATGCTCACGAATGACTTGAACTAATGCGAGGTTCTCTACCGCCCTATGTTCCTTAAAGAGGTTGACGATTTGACGCTACATTTATATAGGCTGATTAGGCAGTCCTGTCAAATGCCATCGTTACCAAAATTCTTGCAGTGGGTGCGTACTTCGAAAAATCAAGCATGCATTAGCAGCCCGGAGGCATTCAGTTTCTGTCATTACGAGGTAGCAAATGGTCTTACGTTTTCGCCAAGTAACCCTGGCGGTGGTTTTTAAAGCGCTGACTCTATATGCTCGTCATCATCAGTGGTAACAGTAATGAGGTGTGGTCCACAACTCTATACTGCAAACTTATCTTCCCTAAATTTACAGTTTGGAGCCTTCAGCTCCACCCCTCGTAGAGGTCAGTGTAATTCCTAGTTCAAGACGATATTTATTCCTTTTCCAACAAACTGAATATATTATATGCAAAAAATATGTTACAAAAGTAGCCGCACTAACTGTCGAGAGTACCTGTCATAACATCATAGGTCTGGCAAAATGCAAAAACTACCACGTGCAGTAAGGGTCGCAGTTTTTGGGGTCTTTTTTTGCGATACTACTCTTAGTGAATATGGTGTTCCTTAGTTCAATTCTTTTATTATGTTTAGGAACAACTGCTTTAATATAACATAGAGCCTTAAGCTCTATCAAGTGCCTAGTAGCAGCTGTCCTTAACGACTTCCATCGCTACCGCTGCCACCGGTGCTCGGACCCGGTTTCTTACCACCATTGTAAAGAGGTTATCTTCGGTTCCATTCTTTGCATTCGCAATTCCAGGAACTTCAAAGCTTCTAACAAGGCAAGCTGAAGATATGTTTTTATCCGTCCTGTCGGTGTGACTTCAAGGTTGAACATTACAGTCCGCTTCAAAAACAGGCCTCTGAATTGTGCAGTAAATAGCTCGCAGTTGCAAAGTTATGCATGCTGGAAGATGGATATTTTTATGTAGGAAGACAGCTGTCGTCATTTGGCAGCCACTCAAGGAGCGTGCCGCTGAATAAAATTGATACACACGTGCGTTAAACGCTGGTGCTATATAGAACTTTCTTATGCAAAATATTATCTCGCAATTTGGGGGGGAGGGGGGAGAGGAGTAGGGCAGCTCATACATTAGAGCTACCTTTAGTCGATTGCACATGGTATGACGCTGCGCATGACAGTTTCGGTTTAAAATCTCTAGATACGAAAAACACGCGACGAAAATATATTAAGAGAAAAATCTTAGGTTATAAAAACGCTGGTTTTGAAGCTCCTGCTTAAAGCTGGTGCAAGTGATTCTCACAAAGGCGTCAAGGTATAGGATTGTTTCTTTCGGCAACGTTTTTCTATTTGCACTCACGTCGGAAAAGGTGCATACTGAAATCGATAAATCATTGACAAAGAGTCAGGCCACCTCTTGGCGCCGTTCTTAGACTCCTACATTCCCGAACCCGGTTGTGCGTAGTCTTTATTATCCGGGACAATATTCAAATGAGTGCAAGTTATGTCACGACAAAGCGGATCTCAACCATATTATTTGGAAATGCCCTCTTGCCCCCCTGGAGGGAAAGAAAATAAAGTCGATTGACCATTGGGTGGCTCTACTACTCAGCTCCGATCCAGAGATTCAGACAAAGGTCGTCCAACTGGCCGCAGACGCCACCAGAAGCCAGGATCTGCTGGGCGTCGCTTAGGCGAGGGGCCTACAGCCCCTCAAACTGTTCGAAATAAAATTTTACATTCCAATAGGCATTTCTCTCCACACATCAACGACTGCCTTCTGTGTTGACAACGTTCCTAGGCTTTTGGCCACCTAATCAAAGCAAAGTTTCATTTAGGTCGATATTGAATATCTTTTAAAATTTATATTTACTACAGGGATTTCATAAAGTTCAAAGCACATTCAATAGTACTAGCTGCATAGCTGTAAACTTAAAAATAAGTGATGATATCGAACGATGAGAGAATAAAAAAAACGCTTAAGGTGTCCTTACTATCGGTAATCAATGCAAAACAAATATTGGTAAGGACTAATTCAGTTCTTTCTCGATTATCATGTTACTGCCGAGCCTACTCATCTCTTAGACAGTTGCCTGCCAGGGTGACCAACAGAGACCAGCGCCAATACACCTCATGCAGGTTCCATCTGCAGCGCCGTAGGCTGAAGCACATTTAAACTAATATAGACGAACACTTGAAATGCATGTAACGAATTTAAAAACTGTAGCACGTGCTTAGAATTTCGCTTTGGAATTTTATCTGGGCACCACGAAGAAATGGCTGTTTCGCATGCCGAACAATAAGTGACGAAGAAATCCACATGCAACTCTTTACTTGTGGAAAGCACGGTGTTTTGCAAGAACTGCCACCGTTGTTATTAGCGCAGCTTCGCATCAAGCGTTTCGTAAGCCCAGTTACAAAATGAGACCGAGTCGAGGAAAATCTCCTTACTATTGTTTCTGATGCATCAGGAATAACTTAGACAGCAGAATAAGATAATTTCTTCTACCGCCTTCCACATCTGCCGACGCGCAAAGGAAACTCTACGTTATAGCCGAGTGCACGACACGAATGTAAACGGGGAGCGTGGGAAGAGGAGAAAAATTATGTTGCGGAGACCAGGCGTGGTTCTCTGGACGTGAGCTACCGCCCTGACCAGCTTCTGCTAGACATTCGCACAAGCTGTTGCTATTACTCCACAAAAAAAGAAAAAAAATCTGTAGTGCTTCCCAGCGCTGGAGTGGTAGCACCACCAGCGGTATATGGGAGCCGTCGCCGAGCCGTACCTTGCCGTAATTAATCGCCGCACCACGCACTCCCATTTCATTTCTCCTCCCGCGACGCACCGCAGCCGACTCACCTCCGCTTGCTAATGTCTCGAAAAGCGCAAGCGAGACTTGGCCTCGGAGTGTACAAAGAGCAAAAAAGGCCACCGTCACACGGCGAGAGGAAAATTCACTGCTCCGCATCTCCTTTCCCTTTCCTTTTCCTTCCTTCCCAAGTGCTGTTTCCTCCTTCCGACTGCTTCCCGCGGACCGCTGCGACAGCGCGCTCCTCTACCTTCCCAACCGTCCCTCTTTTTCCGATTGCGCCGTTCCCTCTTTCCCGACTCTCTCTTCCCTTTCTGCCCTCTCCTCTCCCCTGACGCTGAGCGAAGCGCCGCGCGCTGCGGTGATCCAGTCGGGACCGGGGGCGAGTGCGCTCATAGTCGGTCCGGCGGCGCAACAGTGCGGAGGGGCTTCGATTAACTCCTCTAGAACTTAGCATTTGGATATCGTTCTGTGCTGCCGCTTGTCGCCGGACGTTTTGAAGCTCACATTTTGGATACTTTGGATGTACTCCTTGCTTCCTCCTCGACTTTGTCTACATTCTACTTAGTGTGCGCTGCCTGACCGACTGGATGTTTGTTTGCAGTGAACACTTGTGTCCGCTATTGCCTCGTTAGACATTCAAGCATCGACCGCACCACTCGCTCTGCGGAGTGTCAGGAGCCAAGCTTTCGTTGCACTTTTGGCAGCGCGGCATTTACATTGTGAGTGGGAAGATTAAGCTCCTCTCTTCAAGTTACGAAACTCAAAGCTCAGCATAGCTTTTCTTTCCCCTCTGCATTCCCGGGAATGAAGAAGAAGCTCCTCTCGACCCATCCTAGATATCCCAGGAAGACCCCTTGAGAAAGACCGGCATTCGAGAAAGACTACGGAACTCTTCTAGCGTTGAAACCTGTTGCGGACGGGAGTCGCATTACTCGCTTCTATCTGTGCTCTTCGGTTTGGATTTAATCTCACGGTACTGTGCGGTAGTGAAATAGAGCTCCAGACTGTAAACCATAACCACCTATACGTGGTTGCAACCAACCTCATTACGCGCCTTCAGTGAAAGCGGTACCAGTGAATAATGAACTGTGTTTCGACGTGCAAACTGTCCCGGATTTTGAGGCTTCCTCGGTTTTCTATTGAATCCAGCTTTCCGGGGGGAAAAGCAGCCCCTGTGTGAACGCTTTGGAGAGTGCTGGTGGTTTTTGCAAGTGTTCTCGGGAGGGTAAGCACAAAATTTTTCTTCTCCGCTATTTCGATACTGTCCGTGCATTTCGGTTTTCAAAGAAATGTGAAAATTTGATAGAGCTGATCAGAACTATTTGCTGTACTCGTGTGGAAAGGAGTAAAAATTAAAGACAAGTAATTTTATGTGATAATTTATAACAAACAAGACAGTATCCTGAAAGTTAGAGAGACGGGAAGTTTTCAAGTTAAGTAATACGTGACGTGGCTTGGCCAACATTTCTCAAGCTATGTTGGCCCGATGCACAATGAACGACAATGAAATAAGCTTGATTTCTCCAGGCAAACTTCAGAAGGTCGTCATGATATCCTTTAGGTAACCATGATGAGGTCCCGCTTGAGTTTGTGGGGCTTGCAGTGGAATGCGAATATGATATAAGTATGATATTGTTTCCTTGAACGCTCCGCCTAGGTTCTAACTTCAGCTTTCTTGAATGTTTTGTCGACAGCTAGAATTAAGACTTAAATTGACGCCAGGATAGTAATTTATGTTCAAATCAAATTTTAGTCTGTAGATAAGTGCCAAACATTGTGAAAAGTATCGTCTATGTTACTCATTCGTGTAGTCGTACTTTATTAGTGCGCTAGAACTTATAATGACAATTAACCATATTTCAGCGTTGTGTATTTGTTTGTCTGCAGCCGGTATTGTGGCAGGCTGTTCATCTGCCCACCGTGTCAGACGGCAGTTCAATAAATCATGAGGTCTTCGTGAAGCGCAACCTGCATAGCACCTAACTCAAGTCCCACTGGTATCAGCACCTGCCATAGCACTTGTTTTGCGCCAAGGCTCACATGCCCATCGGGTGGCTTACATGCCAAAGTGTTGCCGGTGGGCAGGTGAGCAGTGGCACAAGGCAGGTGGTATGGCAGGTGTTGACATGTCCTCCTCTCCTCTCACTTTTCCATGAAAGAGCACACCCACCAACAACCACATTAACCTAGCAGAGCAGCGCAGCACCGACACGTCATCCCAGAGCGCACATGCGAATTTGGCCGAGTTACCCAAACCGATTAGCATTTGTTATGCTTGTCCTTAGGTTCTTATGTTCAGGTCCTTGAAAAAAATTACATGAGATTGAAAAAATAACCATTTTTGGTAGCCGATGCCAAGCTGTGATAAAATTTTATGCATGACCATCATTGATTGAAACTTTTATCCCCACCACATGCTAATCAGTATTTAATATATCCCATGCACATCAGCGTATTTCAACCATTCAGTATGCTTTAAATATTCCCACAAGCAAAGTTATTTTTATGTCTGTCGCTAAAATGAAACAGAACAATTTCTGGATCTATTTATTTTTATCTCCAGATCAGTTAAAAGAAGGCTTAAATCAAAACTTCTTTCAAAGCAGTTACAAATGGTAGTACTTTTTGTGAGCAACTGGTCCGGTACAAATCCCTGCATTGAATGAGTTATGATAACACATTTCGTTTGCTAGATATCTTAATCACAAAATAGCCCTGGGTTCTAGTTTTAACTCGCCGTAAAACAACCAAGAATATTTGCATCTTACACGGATTTGCTGTTGTTGGCCGGGGACATCGAAACGAACCCCGGTCCAGATCTCGCTCAGATTTCCAAGCGGCTAGAGGCAATTGCCGGAGACATAAAAAGCATCAAAGAGGAACGACTAGCATCAATTGAAGCTAAATTGGAAAACATGGCTGCCCTTGACAAAAAAATATTGGACTGCATAGACCAGGTCGCCAACATGCAAAAAGTCGTTGCCTCACTTGAACTAAAGCTTGATGACTTGGAAAACCGATCGAAGCGGAGTAACCTTTTAGTATACGGCATTACAGAAGATCCTGATGAAAACAGTGAGTCCTTAGAAGAGATTTTTAATGAAGACATTGCTAAAAATATCCTTAAAATTCAACCTGTCGCCATTGAACGCATACATAGGTTGGGAAAGCCTTCAGCTGAAAAAACCAGGCCTGTAATACTAAAACTTCTTGACTATCGCGAAAAGACTCTTGTGCTAAAAAACTGTAGTAAACTTAAAGGTAGTGAATATGCAATCAGTGAAGATTTTTCAGCCCGAGTACGCGACGTAAGGAAAAAGTTGTGGATTAGTGCGAAAGCATTGAAAGATTCCGGGGCAAAGGTTGCACTAGTGTTCGACAAAATACGCATAAACGGTGAAATGTTCCAATGGGATGAAGAAAACAACTGCCGAGTACCCGCAAAGACACAGACAAACGCGACAACTAACTCGTGTCCCGAGACAAATGCGAGTACAAGCCAAGAAAACGAACATGGCAAAGCACCAAACCTACGCCCCCGTCATCCCACAAAACGAAACAGATAGCTTTTGCAAATGTAAATGCGCGAAGTATACTTAGTAAACTTGAGTCACTAGAATCTCTTCTTATCGGCCTCGAACCTGACTTCATAGCGATTACAGAAACTTGGCTCATTGGCGATATCAGTGACAAAGAAATTGCCCCACCAAACTATGCTATCGTGCGCAAAGACAGGATAACACGTGGAGGAGGAGTGGCTATACTAATAAACAAAAAAATTCCCTTCGAAATCTTACCAGAAGTTGAGGGTGCCGAGGCACTCTTTTGTAAGTTGTTATTTGGAACGAACACTGTCACTGTAGGTTGTGTTTACCACAGTCCTTCGGCAGATCAGCCTGCATTGGTCTCGCTGTATGAATATATGCAACAATATGCTCAAAAATCCAGACTGATCCTTCTTGGGGACTTCAACCTACCAGATATAGATTGGCAAAGCATGTCGTACCGCTCACCATGTTCTGAAACTCTTTTTGATATTATGTTTAGTTTTGACTTGTTCCAAGTTATCAACGAGCCTACACGTGTTCAAGGTAGTGCATCTAACATTCTTGACCTCATCTTCCTCAGCAATCACTTTGCGATCGATCAAACCAACTGAGCAGTCCTCGATGGCATATCAGATCATAAGCTAACATTGTGCACCACACCCATTCAAGCAACAGCAGCTCGTACTATCTCGAAAACTACTTACCCAGACTTCACAAACGCTGATGATTCAAGCATACTTAATTACCTAATTTCGGAGTACGAATCGTTTGAAGAACTCGCTAATCACCATGGTACAAATATAGATACGCTGTGGGGAAGCTTCAAGGCCATTGTATCGCACTGCATCAAAAACTTTGTACCATTGAAGACCAAACGAACAAATACGCGTAACCCTTGGATAACACGCGATATCATTCATGGGAAACGCAAAGTAAAACGACTAAGGAAATCACTAAAATCAAAAAATGACTCTCAGGTAAAACATAAGCTCGCGAACGCCATCCTTGAAATGAAAGCAAAAATTATGGCAGCGAAAACAAACTACTTCTCAGTTACGCTTCCTAATTTTTTAAAACACTCCCCTGGAAAATTTTGGAAATACCTCAGCCCCAAAACACAAGAAGACACCTTCAATTGGCAAGGACAAAATCAAAATTTGGCAAATTCCTTAAATACATACTTCCAATCTGTGTTCACAGTTGACGATGGCTGCACACCGGAGAGTATTCAGCGCATTCAAACACCGCTAGACATGCCAACAATAACTGAGACAGGCGTGCTCAACCTACTTTTATCAATAGACACAAAAAAAGCAAATGGTCCTGATAATATTCCAAACACTTTTTTGCAAAGATATGCTGAAGTCAACGCGAAATATTTACATTTATTGTTCAATAAATCTTTATCAACCTGTAGTCTAGCTAATGAATGGAAAATAGCGAAAGTTATTCCTATACACAAAACAGGAAGCAAAGATGACGTTTCAAATTATAGACCAATATCACTAACGTGCACGGTAGGAAAATTATTGGAACACATCATACTAAAGCATATCACCAGTTATGTTAAGCAAGAAAACATTTTATCGCCTGTTCAACATGGATTTCGAAGGGGACTTTCAACTATCACCCAATTACTCGAACTAACACATGATTTGTTCCAGAGCATTGATAACCAAAAGCAAGTTGACTTGATTGCACTTGATTTCTCTAAGGCGTTTGACAGAGTAAGCGATAAAAAACTAATTAGCAAACTTAGATCAACTTTAGGTAACGGCCCTATTATCAACTGGATCGAGGACTACTTAACTAACCGATCTCAGTATGTTGTAGTTAACAATGAAATTTCTTCTACTGCGCTCGTTACGTCGGGAGTACCCCAATGGTGCGTCCTGGCTCCACTTTTATTTCTTATCTTCATTAATGATCTGCCCTTTAACATACAAGTTAAAATTAAACTTTTTGCCGATGACTGCATACTTTACAACGAAATTAACACTGTAAATGACCACGATGATTTAAACAGCGCCCTTCATGAAGTGGTAATATGGTGTCACAAATGGCAAATGGAATTGAACATTAAAAAAACAGCCTTCTTATGTGTAACCCGTAAAAAACAAAGGTCCGAATATGTGTACAGCATCAATAACATACCGCTCACCCGAGTTCACGAACACAAATACCTTGGAATAATCATTTCACATGATCTAAGATGGGAATCACATATTAACAGTATAGTATCATCTGCTTTAAAACGATTGTTCTTCCTTAGAAGACGGCTTCGAGAAGCGCCACCGGAGACCAAACTGTTAGCATATAACACAATTATACGATCAGTTCTCGAATATGGAAACACGATTTGGTTTCCCTACACACAACAGCTCATTAACAAACTAGAAGGAGTACAGAGAAAGGCAATTAGATTTATCTTTAACAAATACAGGACCAGTGATTCACCATCCCAACTACTAAACCAAGCATGTATTCTTACTTTACATAAACGCGCCAGACTAGCACGACTAAAATTATTGTTCCAATTAGTTCATAACTCGTTAAACATAGATACTTCGTTATATATATCTGTAGATGAACCGAGACCATCCCGGCATAAGCACCCATTAACCCTTAGAGAGTACGCATTCCGAACCGACTGTTTCAGATATTCATTTTTTCCGCTTGCCATAAAAGATTGGAATAGTTTGAACCCCTCTATCACTACTAATACATCTTTGCAGAAATTTGTAACTCTGGTAGAAGAACAGTTGCGCGATAATTAAAATAGATAAATAAATAATAATTATACAAGTACAACAGACCGCTCGTATCACTGCATATAACAGCATCTGTATGAACATACTACTTACAATGTATAAAATCGCACCCTTTTCTGTGAAATATACTCTTTCGTTATGTGTTTTATTTTCTGCTATCTGTGTTTTTTTTCCCATACTCATGTAATTACTTGCAAACAACAGTGTTCCTAATATATACCATTCCATTTGTATTCGCTTTGTACCTTCTTACTATGTGCCCATCCTGTAAAAATCCCAATGGGATTGACAGTATCTGAAAATAAATAAATAAACAAAAAAAACAAATCTTTACATGACATAATACATTAACGAATTGTCAGTTTATTTCATCCACGGATGGGAAAAATACTACCCTGACTTGAAAAGCACTTCCTGCAAAAACACGTTAGTCGTGGTCGACAGAATTGGTAACGTTCGTTCGGCATCTTATGCTCTTTTTTTCCCACAACGAAAATTTCAGGCCGAATTGGAGAGGTTAAATACCAAGCACTAAACCGTACCACTCCCTAGCATTTTGCTCCTTCTAAAAATATTAATACGTGCCTTTTGTTTTTCCTGTCTCTTTACCTTCACACATTTCGCACTCGCGTTGCAGGTGGTGCCAATTGAAATAACCCAAGCAAGAAGAAAACCTTTCGTGAGTGGTGAACCCCACGCTAAGCCAGCCATGTTTCTATTACAGTGTTAAATTCTACTTACTTTCATTAAAAGGTGTATGGTCTCATGAATACTTCCAACATAGCTACAAGGCCGCTTTCAGAATTATGCGTGAGTAGTGAAACGCGCCCATTTTTTAAACTATCAGAGCATTAGTTAAATACCCAGAAATTGCGGACAAGCGTGTTTTTTATCGAGATGTTTCATATGAATGCAATTTTTCGCATTTCGTAAAATTGCACTATGGCAAACAACAATCTCTGATCCATCCTCTGGGCATTGGTAGTTTTATGATATTTATTGTAAAAAACGCACCCGATTGGCTTTCGATGCCATTCCTAATTTGTCGCTCCGAGCGCTGAAAAAGCATTAGAGGAAGGTTTTCGCTACATGTCGGAACGCTGGCCTATTCCCATCATTATGTTCATAACAGTATCTTAATATATTCCCCGGTTGCCTCAGAGTTAAAAGTGACGTCCAAGAAAGATATGTCATGGACATAGGCGTTAACTTCAGAAATTTATTTACAAAGCTGCAAGATCGCAAGCTGCAAGATTCATCGCGATAGTACTAGAAGCTTTGCTTAGCACTCTGTGTGTAACTTTCAGCAGATCGTCAAGCTTTTGAGCAATACCCGGCTTTTGTGAGAACAAAATTCCGGGTACGGCCTGTCTTCTCAACTCAGCCGTCTCAATGCTTGCTACGAAACTGTAGATTCCACAGCGAACGCCCGTGTCTTTAATCGCAGGATTTATTACGCCACACATTTAAGTACAAAGACGACGCTCACGAGTCAGCTGTTGCATCTAAGAAGTTCAATGGCGCTTTGTGTACCCGGTTGTCATTCACCGAAGCGCACTTCAGGAATTTGAATATTAACGATGATGCGAGAGCACCACGACGCTTTCGAGTAAGCTTCCTAAGAACTCAAAGGAGTATTTGCATATGCAAAGGATCTGGCTCGGTAATGTCATCACCGTGGCTTCATACTGATGGCACGCCGTCTTGTGAAATGTGCGCAGATATGTCGCAGGATAGGGGCTCATGTATTGATCCCGAAGGCTTTTTCGTATGTGTGTGCATCGCGAAACGATGTAATTAAGGGCACGCCTAGCCTTTGTAGAGATCATTCCATATTTTTAGAAAGCAGAGCGATATGGGAAACATTTTCGCGAAAAATTGCTCTTAGATTGCAGGTTTGTTGACAACCATGCCTAGGCATTCTCATCAAGATCATCAACTTCCCACTTAAAATATGTTCACTGAAAGCGTGCCGGTAGAAGTTAGTACGGAATAGAAAAGATACATGTTAATAAAATAAACCAGCCAAAATGACGCACAGAGGAAAAGTGAGAAGAAGATATGGAAGAGGCAGCCTCCTTCCTATCTTAACAGTTCTGTTGTGTGCGTCGTTTTAGCTGGCTTAATTTCTTAATACAATGCACGAACTAGCCCAACAACGTGCGTTACAGAAAATATACGCTTAAACCACTCTCAAACATCGCTGCTGTAATGCTGATGTGAATAGCGACGTTTAAGGCGCAAAGTTTACATTTTGTCAACAATAAGCTCTCCGTACCACTCTCTCCAAACAATGTGCAACTCTCCGTCGGCGCACCAAATGTAGAAACTGGCCTTAAAAAAACAATTATCTGAAAACTGACTCCAGGGTTGCCCTCTGTATATACTTGTTCTTTTCCTCACTCTGTTGTGTCCCTTCTATTACGATGCGTCACAACCCTAATGGCTCCTTAAAATTTACGTTGATCTGGTTAATTCTTGTCACGTACACATGAGAAACTGTACTGTACAACTATTTCGTAGCTTTTAATGAGATCTCCTGTAGGACCCATTTTCTTTGCAACATGTTAAGGCAATATAAATATAAATGAAAGAACATGGCAGGTGGCAGTCTCTAGGAGAGAATTTATTTCCTCCGCGCATCCGAAGTTTGGTTCACTACAGCTAGTACTGACACACTGTTCTTTTCTTTGCACCAGACACCAGACACGTGGTATAAAGACTAACTTGAAATAATTATATTGCTTTCTTGTTTATGATCACACACTCAACAACAAGTCCCTGCATTTTCATTCACGAGTCTTGGCGGTTGCAGAGCAAGAATCGCATGCACGAATCTTTGAAAACTCTTGTGGTAAATTTGCGTTGGGTTGGATTGGCTGGGGATTCTTGCGTTCCTAACAATCAGATCAACTACGTGGAGGTCGTTCGTTCCCTTACACTTGGGTGGCAAGATACTAACCGTCGGAAACAATATACTAGGCGTCACGTACACTGCTTATTTATCGCTGTCATCCTGAATAGCTTAATATACCTGTCGCAACGCGTCAACTCAGATGCAAAAGGTGATGTGTGGAGCTTTTCCTCCTCGCCAGATCTCTCCCTGCAGCGCCGCGAGCCATAATCAGCGATGCAACGAACTCTCAGCGGCGTTGCAGAGATTGCACCATGTCGTCGTACTCAGGAATCAGTACAGCTGAGCCTCTCATGCCGAGAGCGGGGCCTCGCGCTCGGTGTCATAAATCAAAGAAGGTTCCTGCGGCAGCTTACGACACGAGGTTCTTCTCGCGTGGAATCTTGGAAGGAAGATAACGCGTATGCGCTCCCGGACTACGCTCTCTTAGCACGCACTGCTGAAGATGCCCTTTATGCCGTTGACTCTGTGCTCTCGAGCATCTCCTGCTCTTCTCTCGCCCCTCGCACTCACTCATCGCATATTCCAAGCGCATGGCCTCTGCACTCACTGCAAGCGCATTCGCTGGAAGTTGGGCCGGCGAACTTGCAAAATTGAACGCGAGCGGTAACAGTGCCGTTGTGGAGAAGTTATGAATATGCATTTTTCCGACCTGGTGCTGGCGTGTAACAGCGAAGTAATCGCGAGCTACGGGCGGCACACATTAGCACAGTGCTTGGCTAGGCGCAAGTTGCGACTTCAGTACGCGAAAAATGTGATATCGTAAGCAAATTGAAACTAACGCACATTTCGCCTGAGGGCAGTGCAAAGAAATACGCGCTTGACTAATTGAATTGCCATCGGCCAACTACAATCCTATTACGACGGTTGGAGAGATGCAAAATGAAATGCTCTCGAAATAGGTGGGAGTTAATTATGAACACGAGCTTTTGGGCAAGTTGGGTGCTTCGCTTGGACATAACTGCAGTGGGAGAAAAAAAAAACCACATAGGGAAGAAAACACTCAAGGCACAGACAAACGCTGCTCTTTAATCTATACAGACGGTGCAATCCAGTACTTGGGCCTTTTGATGAGCGTTCCACGAATGTTCTGAGGCAAGTCGACCTCACCTAACACCGTGAACAGTAGGGTTTTTCCGTCCTTATGTGGTTGCCTTCTTTGGCGCTGCAGTTATGTCCAAGTAATTGATGAAACCTCGCCATCGCATCCTAGACGTCATACGCGGTATTTGACAGTCATCATGCCAGAAAAAAGAAAGTTACGTCGCTTTATGCGTTTACGCAACCACCATGAACCAGGCAGCTAGGTGGTGCTTGCAAGTTACGACATCTAAGTTACACCGTAGTTTACGCAAGCAGGAAACATAAAACATGTGTCCCAGGAAATATAAAACTCGGTAAGTTGCCTAAATTACTAATGTAAGGCACTATATGCGCTGGCTTTCGGTTTGCTTTCGGTTTGGCTAAATCTGCAATATCAATGCCAGCAATTTAATGGATACAAAATGACAAATGGATTAAGACCCCTGTTCGTGGTGACGTATAAGGCACATGCTTTAATAGGCTTTTCCTGTGCTCCTCAGAGCATCATTAGAGCATTGTCAACGTTTTGCCTCTCATTCATCAACCACCTTGTGAGTGATGATAAAAGAAGAGAGTTTTCGAATTGCATTAAAAAAAATCGAGTTGTTGTTGTGGTTAAATGTAATTTTGAGAACGCTAAGTTATTTTCGGTAGCATTCCATATGTCTTGCGCCGCCGCATTGGCTCAGTGGTTATGGGGCTTGGCTGCTGACCTGAAAGACGCGGGTACGATCCCGCCCGCGGCGGTCGAATTCTGATGGAGGCGAAATTCTTGAGGCCCGTCTACTGTGAGATGTCAGTGCACGTTAAAGAACCCCAGGTGGTCCAAATTTTTTGAGCCCTTCACGACGGCGTCCCTCATAGCCTGAGTCGCTTTGGGACTTTAAGCCCCTATAAACCATGAATCATAAATAATAAAACAAATGTCTTCTTGGCCCCCTTGGCGCGCAGTTGCATTGTTTTCGCAGTGAGTCGAGAACAATTCAATATGTTTCAATAGTTTTCTCAGTGCTGCAGCAGAAAGTCTGTTTCATATTGGTTTCCAAATCCAATTCTCCGCCATCGTTGCCTTTTTTCGCCGTCAAGTGACAGTTTCTTATTTCAGTGCTGCTTTTTTGGCCACAGGAAAATATTAGTCACGAGAAATTTTGCTAAACATGCAGCTTCATGCCCTAAGGAACAATTTCAAAAACTAATCCTATATTGGAACGCCAATCATTCATATGCGCATATTTCCATGTTTCTCGGAAGAACTAACAAATATCGGTGAGTATCCTCAATCAGCGTTTTACTTTTGATAAATCGCTGTCTTCATTTTCACGTTTATACCTAGCATCTTTTCAAAGTACACTGTCTATGTAGTGGAAGAAATTATCCTCACATGAGGAAAGACGATAAAACCTAAATAACAGAAGTACTCATCACTGGGAAAGCGTACTCTTCAAGCTCAGTTCAGTATAGCAGTTTCTCAGAAGCTACCCATGATGTCTTTTCATGGTACATCGTTGTGTTTTTTTAACACCCTGGAACTACTGAGATAATAATTGTTGATCATGTGCTTGCTGCAATTATTCGTCTATACTAGTGTACATAATGTAGTGAGAGCTAGATTCGCGTTTCTTTAGGCTTTGTTAAGAACGAAAATCTATGTTGAGATGCTACAAAATCTGGCTCAAAGTGCACAGCAGTAGGCCACGAAATCAACCGAGGAATGTCAAGAACAAGTGCGAATAGTTAGAAAGAAAAGGGATATTCAACGCAGGGTTTATCAACATCTGAGAAAAACAGCGCTCGCAGACAACGGAAGAGAACAAGGAGACAGAACTGCGCTGACTAACAACTTTATTTTGGGAAGGTAGCCGATCCGCACCTTTTATACAGAAAGAAACCGGAGGGAGTGATAAGCACGCGCAGATATCAGAAAAGTGCAAACACGGAAAGAACCCATCACATACGCCACATATTCATATCGTAACCCGCAACCAAAACCGCAGCCCAAGAAAGAGAAAAGACTGCTTGATCAACAGTCACTAAAGAAGAGCACGCTTAGAAGAGTGCAGGTTCCGCACTGTACGAGTCCGAAAGAGACTCCATCGGAAAGTCATTCAGACTGACGTCGTCGGCGCGCCTTAGCATCCAGGGTATTATTCCCTCGAAAACCAACTCGACGTCCCGCGCCATTAGCGCGACGTTCCAAAGGATAAGAGTCAGTCACCACAACCCACAAGTCCTGGCGCAAGCCCGGGCCGCGACGTCCGAGACGTATAGAGAACACTTCCCCTTAACCTGACAAACCGCAGCCGTAAGGTTTCTTTATTTACTCTTCTTAATAGAAGCGCCGTTCCCCAGCAGAGCCACAAGAAGCGAATCCAGCGACATAAGAGAGAACGTCTACAGAAGGTATCTGCCAGGAATGGTGAAAAGCTTGAGTTGTCGGAGTGGGTCTCTTAATGCTGCCGGAGGCGACATCAGCGCACGAGATTCAGGCGACGTGGCCACATGGCGACGATGGTTCGTTGATGGACCGGAAAGTTAGGCACACAAAACGAACAGAAAGAACCGAACACTTTGGCGCACAGTGTCTGGGCTGCCACTGACGTGAGGCATTCGCTCTGAGGGACCACTGGTGCCGGTTCAGGAGGCAAAGATTTGATTCCTTTTCTCTTGAACCAGCGCAAAGGTAATGACGTGAACGCGTAAGGAACTCAAAGTAAGAGCAGTCTGGACGTGAACAGTACGCCTTTCATTGTCGCATCTGAGCGCGTTCTTTCTTTGTGCCTTTGTCATTTCGGACACGAGCCATTGTGTATTGTGAACATTAAAAACTGTGACAGTTCCGGCGTCAGCGTCTTTATGTCGACGTGAATGACCGCTTGTGAAAGTGAGTTAGTGTTCAGTTCGCGTGACACAAGAACCAAGCTAGAACAACAATGCTCTGGAGCTTGTTTGACCGACCAATAATTTCTACGCCGTCAGTCATTGTACCAGCAAGAAAGAGTTAGAAAAAAAGGATTCCGGAATTGCAACAAATAGCACACCGTTCAAAAAAGTGATTACAAGGTTGCATTGATTTCATAAAGGCCGCGGACAACCCCGGAAAAGGGGAAGGCGAGAAAAGCGGCCCGCAGCAAAATTTAGTGACTATCAGCTCCACCAATCTTGAAGAGAGCCAAGAGTGATCATTAACCGCGCAGTGAGAAAGATCCAAACGGTATTTTTGTCCCGCAAACACGTTGCTTACGATTGTACCATTCCGGAAGTACATCGATCTGGTATCGAACCAAGGGAGCCAACGATGGGTAGTCCAGCTCCTCCTCATATAAGACCGTGATTACTGGTTGAAAATAGAGCGGATGTGATTTAGATGGTGGTCAGGAAGAGGAAGCACGTTCCCAACAAGTGATGAACCCGTCAATTCAGCATTTCTTTTCTCTCTTCACCTGGGCAATCTCGTTTACTTTAATCGCAGACCTAGGTTCTTTCACAATTCCACATTGTCCTACACGTTTGTGGGGTTTATTTAAACGGGATAAAAATACGTTTTAGCTGCAAAAAGCCGCTAATGATACACACAAAGTGTCTACCAAAATATCGATTTCTAGACGTGGCCCCGGATACAATGCCGCGAACGATGAGTCCCCCAAGAAAGAGAACCCAAAAGTTCCCGTACCACAGTAGCGAAAGTTCATCTATCCCCATGAGATTTTCACCTCACGTTGCCATATATATATGGAAGTAAAACAAACAAACAAACAAACAAACAAACAAACAACTTCGCGCACATTTCTCTCACTTTTGGCGCAAGAGGTGTTTGTAGCATGGAAAGAGGTAAGCGATGTTATAAGCCATTAGGTTTGACAGGCACTGTATACGTAGATTATATTGGGACTAACAAAAAAGAAACAAGAAAAATGTTTCCCAGCCCGGGCACTATATGCAGGAAAATTCGCATTGCCTAGTTTTTCCAGAGGGCATAAAATTTAGCAATACTCGAACAATGAGCTTGCATGCAAGTGATCAAATCGCTGTCTAGGTGCGACATAGGAATTTGGCAATGTGCCAACGTGTGTAACATTCTAACATTCGAAACCTTTGCTCTCACTCTGAACAGAGCCAACGCTGAAAAGCTGTTCCCCCGTTCCATTTTCCCCAGGGACAGCCGCCGCGGTGGCCGAGTGGTTATGGCGCTCGGCACATGGCCCGAAAGATGCGGGTTCGATCCCGGCCGTGGCGGTCGAATTTCGATGGAGGCGAAATTCTAGAGGCCCGTGTACTGTGCAATGTCAGTGCACGTTAAGGAGCCCCAGCTGGTCGAAATTTCCGGAGCCCTTCACTAAGGCGTCTCTCATAGCCTGAGTCGCTTTCTGACGTTAAAACCCCCTTAAACCTAAACCTAGACCTAAACCTTTTCCACAGGAACAGACTATCACGGAAAGTGTTCTTACATGCACACACATACACAGAAAAACACCACTATTTATGCTTGCTCTCGGTGTTTTGTTAACGTGAGAATGAATGCGGCTGGTGGGACAAAGGCAAACAATGCGCATCAAAATACAACGCTAAGGCAACGTGGTGGAATGGGCAACGACTGGTATTCATGCGTCTCACATTGCAGGCAAAACATACTGATTTAAATTTTTAATGAAGCAATGCAGTCTTGACCTCGACCTCGTACATTCTGTGATAATGTTAAAATTCTGAGAATATTTCATTGGCTTTTTGCTGCACTGATCCTATGCATCTCGCGAGTCGCGCTGAAACATGCCATTCAGCTGTTCTCATATGCTCGACAGATGTCAGCGGTTTAACGGGCGAGAAAGTCATTTAATATTTGGAACCACAATGGGTACTGAAAAAATTACTACTAGGTTCGCCTTTGTAGTTGTATACCTTCGATTACGCAATGTATCCTTGCACACTGAAACGAATTTTTTTAAGTTCAATAAATAATATCAGTTACTAATCGTCTATATATTCAAGTCTACCACTACTCTCAGCAATGAATGAAAGGTGGACAAGAGAACTTAAGCACCAACAAAAAAGCAACAGCATATTAGCTCCTGGCGAGAAATCACAGTTGAGATTGATGAATACTTTTAAAGCACCGTTTTTGCGCCTCGCAAGTGAAAGTACCCTCCACTTGAACTTTAGGCTACTCCAGCTAAGAGCTCCCCATTTTGCTATGACTGGTTTATACTCTTCGCGTTTCATTTGTTGCTGATATTGCATGATGGCCGCATTCCTGAGAAACCTACTTACGTAGACCACACCAGCGTGTCTCGCAATGTTTTTGAACTAAAAATCAGATTCGCCTTGCATAAGGTGTATATCTTGGCACGACCTTAGGGCATCCCTGGCTCAGTCCTCTAAGCAGACACAAAAAAAGCGAGTGTCGTCAATGTACGGCATAATGCTTCAAGCGACATAGATGTGCCTTCTTTAACGATTCACACAGTTTATCAGGGCTATATAAGCTTTTAAAACTGCACACTCCGTCCGAAAATCTTCAGAAAACACTTTTCTTTTACTCCACCGTTGATAATTTGTTCCCTTCTGAAATGATAAAAGCAGACAACAGCGGAGAGCGGTTTAAAGAAAAAAAAACTCTAGGGAGGTTAGTCGCTCCTCCACTACAAAAATTGTTCTTCATGCATTCGTCTTCAATATCTCAGTGCATAGCAAAAGTTTGGGAATTTCAAATATCCTTGGATCAAACACTGCATGGCCAGTGAATCAAGCCAGGCTCTTTCCAAAGGCTAAGAAGATTGCGTAATAAAAACTTATTTCCCCTTTCCTTTCCTTTTCGGTATCAAAGCGGCATTTCTGAAAGCCACCTTTTTATTTTCCTCTCAAAACAACACTGCGACATGAGATAATGCTATGCGAGAGTCACGTATGGAGGTAGCTGGATGTCTGGAACTATCGTTTTCTGGATGAGGGGGACGTTTCCCCGCAGCCTTAAAATGTTTTGCAGCACGCATCCGCCCTGCACCGTACCCGGCGTCTTTTCACATCACAATTCATGCATATTTTCTCGAGCGAGCGCACATTGTGCATTGCCCGGGGATTCGCCTCCCTTACCGCATTATTCGAAACTGGAGGGTTTCTGTGGTGTTCCATGCAATCTGGGTTTCTGAGTCGCTCGGTCCCAATGTTCTACCGAGAATGTTCCGTTTCATATTCCCCCGCCAGTCCCCAGACAAATCAACATGGTTTCACATAGACTACGAAGGAAACTCGCTTTTTTGCTGTTTCCTCAGAATCTCTTTTTATAGGACGCAAGCCTTGGCGGCCATTTGTATCGCAAAAAGTTATTTTTGGTTTGCAGTTGCTACCTCTTGCTACTTATTTTGCCGTTGTCGCCGCACTCCTGGAAGAGATTCTTTTTCCGCCTTTACATTCAGTACTATAGATAATACACAAAGATTTTTTGAAGCGAATACCCGGATGTAGACAAAAATGTTTCTCTCCCAGTTGAGGCATATTTAATTTGCGGCATTCTCTCATTTTCTTACCAGCTGTCGTTTGCGTTTGTTAACTGTTCGCTGGGTATGTTTTTGTTGAATAAAGAGAGCCGTTGTTTACACTCGCGGTATTCAAGGTTTAAAAATGAGTACCATGATCAAAACGCTTTTGTGTGAATATACGTAGTGCCAGTTTTTAGAGCAGTGACCTTCACAGTAGCAGTTCAGAACATAGTGGTCGAAGTTAAGGGCCAGTAAACTTTATATTTCTGCCATTGTGTTCCAGCGACATATCCAAGTTTTTGAGGCCGTCGCGGTGGCTTAGTGGCTATTGTGCTCGGCTGCTGACCGGGAAGACGTGGTTTTGATCCTAGCGGCGGTGGTGGAGGCCCGTGATAATGGAGGCTCGTGTTTTGTGCGATGTTAATGCACGTGAAACGACCCTTAATTGGTAGTTGAAATTATTCGGAGCCCTGCACTACGTCGTCCTTCATAGCCTTAGTCGCTTTGTGACGTTATATCCCATAAAAAGAAAGTCAAACCAAGTTTTTGTGATGTTTATTTAAGCAAACCTTCTACTAAATTGTTTTTGCCCCGAGCGAAGCGGCTATGATTTGCGGGCACAGTAAATAACCAGGGTAGCTTGATCGAACGACTTTTTCAACGATATAATTGTTTCAGAATTTTTTTTTTCTTAAAGGTTAAAGTGACCAAGCTTACTCCTCTGCACGCATAATAGGCCATTCGTATAAACGTTTGTTTGTGACCTTGCACTTCCACGTCTTAGGCAGCCACCCTTATTGAGTTGTACTTCCATTTTAGTGCCGCCGTCTTAACGTACAGATGTAATCAACATTGTACTGACAAGCACTTCGCATGTTACCGAGTGATAAAACGAGATTTGTTATGGTTTGGGTTATGTGGAGTTAACGTCCCAAAGAGACTGAGGCTGTGAGGAACGCCGTAGCGAAGGGCTCCGGAAATTTCGACCACCTGGGGTTTTTTAACGTGCACTGACATAGCACAGCACGCGGGCATCTAGAATTTCGCCTCCATCGAAATTCGACCGCAGTGGCTGGGATAATTAATAATATTAACTGGTTTTTGGGGAAAGGAAATGACGCAGTATCTGCCTCACATCTCACTGGATACCTTAACGGCGCCGTAAGGGAAAATATAAAGGAGGGAGTGAAAGAAGAAAGGAAGAAAGAAGTGCCGTAGTGGAGATCTCTGGAATTATTTCGAACACCTGGGGATCTTTAACGTTGCCCCGCCGCGGTGGCTCAGTGGTTAGGGCCCTCGAGTATTGATCCGGAGTTCCCGGGTTCGAACCCGACCACGGCGGCTGCGTTTTTATGGAGGAAAAACGCTAAGGCGCCCGTGTGCTGTGCGATGTCAGTGCACGTTAAAGATCCCCAGGTGGTCGAAATTATTCCGGAGCCCTCCACTACGGCACCTCTCTCTTCCTTTCTTCTTTCACTCCCTCCTTTACCCTTCCTTTACGGCGCGGTTCAGGTGTCCAACGATACATGAGACAGATACTGCGCCATTTCCTTTCCCCCCAAAACCAATTATTATTATTATCTTTAACGTGCACTGACATCGCACAGCCCACGGGCGCATTTGCGTTTTTGCTCCATGGAAACGCGGCCGCCGCGGTCGGGTGCGTTTCGATGGAGGCGAAACGCAAAGGCGCCCGTGTGCTGTGCGATGTCAGTGCACGTTAAAGACATGCCCAAACATATTCTCTGCAAAAGTGGATAGTCTAGAAAAACGGTCTTAAACATTTCATTTCACTTAATTATATTACGCTCCAGCGCAGAAGGATTACAGTGGGGAGGGGAGTGGAAGCATAATGTATAGCAAGACTGAACGAAACAGAACAAACCTAAACCATAGCAGAAGTCAATACAGAACACCAAATTCAAGCTCAAAATAAACAAATACATGTAAGAGCAGAACAAACCCAATACAAGAATAAACGGCGAAAATAAACAGACGGGTGGAACACCCACAAGCGGAGTCAAGAGGGTTCATCAAATAACTCCGCGTGCTCTATGTAGCCATGTTTGAAAACAGTATTCAGCAATTGTGCGTGTAAATGAAAACTCGGTAACCAGTCCAGAAGGTCATGTAGGAGGCTGAATTCGGAAAAATATGCCGATGCCGATGACAAAGCTTAACACGCGACCTGGCTACCTCTTTGTGAGGGAATAGCGTTTATAACAGCTTTTAACCTACCTACTCTCATCGTACCTCTGATAATTTTTTTTCTGACATCTAATGTAATGGTCAGAATGCGATCAAATTTTGTCTGTTCAACGTACAAAAAGCCATATTTCAGTCGTCTTCTCAGGCAACATATGATGGCTAGCCGCCATTGGGGTTTACCTACCTCCTTATACTTTCATATATCGCTCTTTTGCAATTGGCCTCACTCTTTTCAGTCATCATACACCTTTTCAGCTGCCTATACTCGCTGCATGTGGACTTTTTAAATGCTCTAACGCATTACCACTCGCTAAAGTAACCTTTTTCCTATTCCTTCCTACTTAGAACATCGTGTCGTCAGCTCCGCTTGTCGGCGGTAATGACGCATTACCGTCCTATCGAATGCGGAAAGCATAGCGAGGCGAAGCACACATAAAGACCGAGTGTAGTATGCCGTGTTTCGAGGGGGCTCAGATGACGTGGACGACGGCCAGATCTGTTGCGAACACCTGTAAGAGAGAGCAGCTTCGGTCGGTTTAATCCGGGCATTATTTGTCACCGTAGAACGCTGGCGTCCGGCCCACTCCACGGGCATGCCTGCTCTCGGCTGATGGCAGCCAGCCGTGCACAAAGCAATAACGACACCGCTACGCTCCACCGTCTTGTGTACGGTGCAGTACCGCCGATACTAAAGGAAATAATTTGGCCGCTCATTGTTGGAGGTTCCCGTAATGGTACAAGTACATGCCTAACTATGGTTGGTAAACGCTAAGCCCCGTTTAGACATTCTCGTCTCATATAATGTTTACTCTACGCGAGAAATCTATGCAATAATACATTCTGGAAGAGCTGTTTCATGAAGAAGGTGTGACACAACGCCAGCTCCGAGGTTTTTTTTCTGTACTGCACTCTACTACCCAGACACAAAGTGTCTAGCCGCCGCGGCAGGTTAACGTTCTCGCAGCCTGCATTTCGAGCTCTAAATTCGCAGATAAAGGACTACAAGAAGTGTGACGCAGTCGCGGCTTACAACAAAAACAATGAAGCGCTCGAGATTGAGCATGTTTGAGCTTTGACGCTTTGTGCCTTAATTTTCGTACGTTTAGCGCTGCCTGGCATTAGCACGTGCGACGCGCTCAAGAGGCGACGCGCACATCATCGAGCTTCGCTAGTGTGCTTTTCCTTTTGTTCATTTCATTTTAGAGACGCGTTTTCGTCGGGTTAGAGCCCAAGACACAGAACGCGGAGCACAACCCTTGCGGAAAGCAGTGAAATGCAGTGCCTCTTCTTGACGTATCCAAAGGCACATCTGCCGATGGCAGCTCACTGTCCCGCAGAAAAAACATATTCATGAAAAAAAGGACGAATGAAGCTTGCGCACAGAACTAAAGGTACATTAAAGGATAGTAATACTGCACGGTCTATCTCATTCCTGTTCGGCTGTTTTTTATTTGTCCCTCAATATGCTCAGTCTTGGTCAAACGTCTTCAGCCTACACGATCTATTTTGAGATCTATAGGGGGACATTCATTGCACCACAGGAAACCAAATGGCATTGAAAGCTATGCCCATTGTTGTCTCGCCTCATATAAATTACACAGGCTGATGTCTTCTGGAATTCCGCTAGTCCGCTACCGCTACCGCTTCTGCTAGTCCGCTACCGGACTAGCAGCCACCTTGTAGCCTGAAGTCTTTGGAGGTGGGGTGTACAGTGGGGGCCATAATAATACGCAGAAGACTTCTGCACTAAAAATACTATTCTGACTTTTGTAGCAAAACGTTGAATGTTTAACACAGCTGGTAGGCTTGCGTGCAAGTCTAAGAAGCCTTCACATTTCCTCCACGCTGCGCGGTAATGAAGTTGAAGTGCAGACGCGTACTCTATGATTTTGACAGAAGATTTATGTTGAAACTGGCCCTCTTCTTTTGCTCGCACTCAGTTCACTTCTACTAACCGCCCTATAAACGACTTAATCTCTTGTTGTGTTCAGTAACACCTTCGAGCTGAGAACAGAAATATAGCAGCGATTCCCCATGGCGTGTACGACAAAAAAACTTGCAACTGCGTGACGCCAATGCGAAAACCTAACTAAACTTGTTAATTTAACAAGTCTCGGAAGGAGAGGAACTGGCACCTTCCTGTATGCCCGTCCGGTTGCCCTGTACTTGAGCAAGCGACTTTTCTTTTCGGCTCTTGAGGAGTCCTTCCGTAATCTGTGAAGATTGGAAAACATTCTTGGCCTCCCGGGCATCGGTTCCCAACTCCTTGGGAAACTCACTTCCCGAGGAAGAATGAGAAAAGCTACAGCGAAATTCTTAAGCCCCTCACGAGAGCCATCCGCAGCAGGTTCTCCAAGATAACGAAAACCACAACTGCAGACCCTGGCAGCAGAGGAAAGTGGTTGGCCGGAGCAGGTAGCTGGGACACAGATGGTCAAAAATTGTTTCTAAACGGAAGTCCCCGACTCCCAAGGGTAATCAGTGGGATTAAACATTTCGGTCTTTCTATTAGGTTTCTCTTTCGCCCGTCTTTCTTTGTAACTCTGGGAATAGCTTAACGATAACCTCAGTAACCAGCTTGTTTATGTAGAACGTTCATTTGGGCGAGTTGGTATAGATGCATCTTTAGCAAAACAGCGCGAACAACGCAGGACAAGATGAAGGAGGACACAGGACGGGCGCCCGTCCTGTGTCCTCCTTCATCTTGTCCTAGGTTGTTCGCGCTGTTTTACTAAAGATGCAGCTTGTTTTATAGGGCGTCTGCTTCCTCTTTTGGGGCTAACTGCACAAAAAGGCCTGTCTTGTAAAGACGACATATGGGGTCTTTTGAAATTATAAATTATTTATTGACTCGAGTGCTGGACTGGAAGAGTGCTGGAACGACCTTCTCACGTGGAGAAAAAAAAGGACAAGATGGCCCCCGAAAACTGGGTGTAAGAAGTTACTCGGTGTCATGGTAACAAGCTCACAACATTCAAGTTTTTTTCTTATTGAAGGTCAAGAGACCGAATCCAATAATTCGGTCCTCGAAGTAGGTTTAATGAAATTTTGAATGTCATGTCGCTGAATGAATGCCTTCTTTATCCCATCAAGACCATCTTATGTGGCCTATCTGTTGTCCTCTACCTTGCAACCGGAAGTACCAAAAAAGTTGATCTGAAAAACTTTTTCATCGTGCAGTAATGTTTAGCAGACTTTTTTTTTCCTCTGAATTGCTGCTTCGTGTCTAAAGGGTCTCCTTTAAGTTTTTCTTAAATGCAATAACCACTCGGCTTTTAAACAACGTAAGTCTCAACAAAGGCACTTGCTGGCAGTATATACGGTCAGTTCAGAAAAAAAACAGCCGCAATGTCATGTTTCTCACCTCTATAAAAATATTATTTCTTTCTGTGTGCTGCAAATGAGATATTTTTGTTAGCAGATAAATAAGACATGTTCAATGACTATTTCGTCCTCTAGAACAGATATAAGCATGAAATGCATCTATGAAAAGCTATCCCGCATTCTTGAATGCCTCAGAAATTAGTAGCCGCAGTCTCGGGGTCGGCGTTATCACCCACTTTTCCTGTCTGTTCAAGCGAACAACAGCGTGCTCAATTACCTCAAGTACAGCTTTCTTCGACACGGCCTTTAATTGTGAGGCCATTGTGAAATATTCTAAGACACTGCTATATACATATTAGTAAAGATGTGAAGAGTCTAACGTTCCTGTGCGTAGCGAAATCTTGCTTGCAGTTTTTTTTTTGGCCTCGCACCGTATACTCAAGACTGCTGTAAGATACTGTTATGAAGATATACATGTGCTATGAAGATATAGATGTGCTTAGCGAAATCTTGCTTTTAACGTTTGCCCTGCGTTCTCACGGAGAAGGTAATCCCTCCATATCAACCAAGGAGTACGTTCTGAAAAATAGAAGAGAGCTACAAGTGTGCCAACGAGGGATCTGCTTATATAGTTATGGTCATAGTGTAATCCTAAGATATGAAAAGAAATTGAATTTATAGCGAAAAAGGCATTTCTCCCAAATTTCTGAGTATGTCGTCGAGTATGTTCTAATGACGATCCTCGTGACCAGCCCCTGCCACCTACTGAAGGAGTGGAGGTGGCGTTTGTAGGAGTTACAGATCGTGATCGCGGACAATTGCGCGACCGCAACCACATTTATGACCGTTACATCGACGTGGCATCATAGCAGCAGTAGCGGCGATGACGGCTGCATTTCAATGTGCACGAAGTGCAGAAATTCCCGTCTAATGCCTGTGTATTGTTTACCCGCCCCAGTGTCTCAGTGGTTAGAGCGCTCGGCAGCTGAGCCGGAGTACCCGGGTTCGAACCCGACCGCGGCAGACGCATTTTGATGGAGGCGAAACGCAAGAAGGCGCCCGTGTGCTGTGATGTCCGCGCACGTTAAAGATCCCTAGGTGGTCTAAATTATTCCGGAGCCCTCCACTACGGCACCTATTTCTCTATTTCTTCTTTTCACTGCTACTTTCCTTCCTTCCTTCCCTTAGCGCACGGTTCGGGTGTCCACGGACATATGTGAGACAATTACTCCACCAGTTCCATTCTTCGAAAACCAATTTGCATTTTTTTCCCGTTTACTGTTAGATGTCGGCGCATGATAATAAACCCCAAGTAGTCCAAATTAACCCGAATTCCTGGCCCGAGGCATGCTCTCTAGCTTCTTTCTTGAATTTTATTTTCCATCCCTACCCTCACGGCACGTTGGAGGTGTACTGCGACAAGTTAAACAGGTACTATGGCTTTGCTTCCTCAACGCCAACTAATAATGATAATTGAGTTTGAGGAAAGGAAATGGCGCAGTATCTGTCTCAAATATCGGCGGACACTTGAACCGCGCCGTAAGGGAAGGGAAAAAGGAAGAAAGAGGTGCTGTAGTGGAGGGCTCCGGTACAATTTCGACCACCTGGGGATCTTTAACGTGCACTGACATCGCACAGCACACAGGCGCCTTAGCGTTTTGCTTCCATAAAAACGCAGCCGCCGCGGTCGGGTTCGAGCCCGGGAACTCCGGATCAGTAGCCGAGCACCTAACCACTGAGCCACCGCGGCGGGTAAAACTTATTTTTCCCTTTGCATCAGCGGCGACGAAATAACGAAAAAAGGTGACGAAGATAATAAAAGCATAGTACGATATGACCATCGCCGAATCGAGTCTAAGTGAGCTGAAAACGGAGCTCATCTTGTCGCGACACTGCCGGTTCAAATCCCGCTGTGTTGAAGAATTTTTGACGTGAAAAAAACCAGCGAGAAAAGACGCAGGTCCAGAGGAAGACGCACACAGACTGTCGCTGGACTTTCAACTGAATTTATTAAGGTTCCACCACATATTTATAGCCACTACTTGCGCAGGCGCACATACATGCCACATTGAACAAAGTCCGGACGTCATTACTAGCCAGATAAAAAATTGCATTCTTTGTCAGTGAGAATAACAGATGGGTCGCTGATACAAACACGCTCGTTCTTTTTTTATTAAAAACGCTTCTAACAGCTCGCGCTCGTGCCTGGACTTCCCGCGGCCGATAATGGTAGCATTGTTCTGCAAAGCTGAGCAATTTTGGCACTCCTTGACATGTATGGCCAGGTTGCTCCCTGCACCTAAGCGCAGCGTTCTGCCATGTTCCCTGAGTCGCTCGTTCAAACATTGCCCCGTCTGCCCAATGTAAATTTTCCCACAAGAAGTAGGGATAGAATATACTACCCCCACAGCACACTTCGTGAACTGTGTTTGGTGCTTAGTTTTGCAGGCAGGTTCTCGCTTGGAGCCGGAGATACGGACGCAAAGGCTGGAAAGCTTTCGGGGGGGCCGAAAACGCCAAATTCACTCCAAATTTTTGGGGAAACCTTTTTCAGTCGATGCGAAATTCCGTAGTAGTAGGGAATCACCTCAAAGTTCCTAGTCCTCTCTTTTGGGTGCTTTCCAGCCTTTGCGTCCGTATCTCCGGCTCCAAGCGAGAACCTGCCTGCAAAACTAAGCACCAAACAAAGTTCACGAAGTGTGCTGTGGGGTAGTATATTCTATCCCTACTTCTTGTGGGAAAAGTCACATTGGGCAGACGGGGCAATGTTTGAACGAGCGACTCAGGGAACATGGCAGAACACTGCGCTTAGGTGCAGGGAGCAACCTGGCCATACATGTCAAGGAGTGCCAAAATTGCTCAGCTTTGCTGAACAATGCTACCATTATCGGCGGCGGGAAGTCCAGGCACGAGCGCGAGCTGTTAGAAGCGTTTTTAATAAAAAAGAACGAGCCTGTTTGTATCAGCGACAAATCTGTTATTCTCACTGACGGAGAATGGAATTTTTTATCTGGCTAGTAATGACGTCCGGACATTGTTGAATGTGGCATGTATGTGCGCCTGCGCAAGTAGTGGCTATAAATATGTGGTGGAACCTTAATAAATTCAGTTGAAAGTCCGGCGACAGTCTGTGTGCGTCTTCCTCCGGTCCTGCGTCTTTTCTCGCTGGTTTTTTTCACGTCAACATGTACCAACTCGCCCAACAATTCACGCTTCTGAAGACTTTTTGTTCTTGATGTTATAGGGACTGGAAGTTTCTTAACATTTCCTATATGTCAGTCCTCATGTTCAGCGTAAGGTTCTTAATTATGTTTGGCTTCAACTTTCAGGCATTGTTCACCTTAATTTGCGGAGAATGACAGCTAAAAGTAGTTTGTGCCTAAAATTCAGGCATTGTATACTGTCTTTCACATTAGCATTAAGGTCCGCATGTTGAGAGCTCTCACAGTGATGTTGAGGTTCATTTTTCAGTGACTTTCTGCGTTTCACCTCCACGAACGTAGCGGCTGTTTTGCCGAATCATAAGCATTGTACTACAGTGGTGGTTTGGGCTTGCTGTTCATGTTGCATGGCTAGAGGGATCATTAAGTTGGAAGGAATTATTTTTTTTTTACTGCAGATGAAATTAGCCGGTTATTTTTTAAAGATGGAAACATCGGCGATGCCTGAACGAGAGATCCAGGGCCAGAATGGTCAAAGAAATTACCGTTATGTTCTGAAATATTTTTCAGTTTTGTGTGCACGGGCTGGAATGCAATTGAGTAGATTCAGAAAGGTCAGACTATCAAGTACGAGTAAGGAATGCAGTTTCCGGTAAACCCTACGCCACGCCACCCAAGAGCAATAGCCTTCAAACGCGCCTCAATGGCTTAACGATGCAATGCCGTGTTTTGAAGGGAATGAGCTCCTCTTCACAAGCTTTTTCTATGGTTTTGAATGAAAACGCCGGGTAGCCAAGTAAGTCATTTTTGTTTCTTTTTATTTTTGACAGCGGACAACTTTTTGTGGAACAATGAGTGCCCAAATAATGTGCTCGTAGCAGTGTACGCTATTACTAACAAATGTAGGAAAGCTCCTACAATGTTCTTTGTGTTGTAGGTTTACTGTGTTCTGTGTTCTTGTGAAAAGCGTGCAAACTGGAAGGGCATAAAACAAATAAAACATCGGTACGGCGTTCGAATTTGAATTTTTAAAGTGCACACACATGCCAGAAGCTGATTTGGGCAAATGGGGGACCTGCCGCGGTGGCTCAGTGGTTAGGGCGCTCGACTACTGATCCGGAGTTCCCGGGTTCGAACCCGACCGCGGCGGCTGCGTTTCTATGGAGGAAAAACGCTAAGGCGCCCGTGTGCTGTGCGATGTCAGTGCATGTTAAAGATCCCCAGGTGGTCGAAATTATTCCGGAGCCCTCCACTGCGGCACCTCTCTCTTCCTTTCTTCATTCTCACCATCCTTTATCCGTTCCCTTACGGCGCGGTTAAGGTGTCCAACTATATATGAGACAGATACTGCGCCATTTCCTTCCCCCTAAAACCAATGAATATTATTATTAATAAATGGGGGACTGATTCGGAAACAGTGAAGTGAGCGGTCTGCGAATATTCTGGGTTCAACTCGGCCTTTTTACAGGTATCATTATTACATGTATTATGCAAGCTCAGGCAGCCGGAGCGTGAAAAACTTATTTTATATTTTTTTGCTGTTAGTTACACGGCACATCCATAAAAAATTTACGTTTATTTACTGGAGTAGAAAGCACAATGCCATAGCAATGTGGTGTTTTCCACAATAAATCAGCCTTGTTTTTGTGCGCGGAAGCGATATCCTGGAAGCATCATTATCTTAGACACACCACTAAGGTATTGACGATATTGCATGAGCAACATGTGTAGGCAGGACAAAAATTCTCATCGGATTTAGTGCTACGTGGAGACTGCGCATGTCCACAGATGAAGACTGACGCTACCTTTTTTATGTGCAAGTGACACGGCCTGGCAGGAAGGAGACGCTTAGAATGTTTCGTGTATTTTCGAATCAACAGTAAAGGTGCTGATATAAGAGAACTCTGTCGCAATGTAACCCCGTTCTCAAAGTGTTTCATGCTAAAATGCTAGGGTTTTTCATACTTTCTCCAATTAACTATGCCAGCGCTTTAATTTCTACTGTTCTCACGCAGAGCAGAATAGCTGTTTTATAGCGCCAAAGGTCTCTTTTCTTCAACGAACAAGATTCCCGGTTGCGTATCCCTACCTAATGGTGACTATGAATTAATTTTATTTGCGCAAAGAGAGCTTGACTAAATAGCCCTTTATATAGCGTAAATGGTGTGCACGAGGTGCGCTTAAAGATCGACAGGATTTTACTGCAAAGACGAGCCCCACGCCAGAGAAAAGTTTGTACCCGCTGAAAAAACTAGTGGTTACCTGACGGCCCTTGAAATCGATCCCAACTCCTGCCCCACATTATACGAGCCGCTGCGTTGGCTCAGTGGTTGTGGCCATCGGCTGCTGACACAAAAAACGCAGGTTAGATCCGAGCCGTGGCAGTGGAATTTCGATAAAGGCGAAATTCTTGAGGCCCGTGTACTGTGCGAGGTCAGTGCACATTAAAGAACCTCAGGTGGTCGAAATTTCCAGAGCCCATGACTAAGGTGTCTCTCATAGCCTGAGTCGCTTTGGGATGTTAAACCTGCATAAACCAAACAGAATATTTGTGCTTCCTTTATTTTTTTTTTGAGGGAAGGAAATGAGGCAGTTACTGTCTGTCTTATCTTGGTGGACACCCGAACCTCGTTGTGTGAGAAGAGATAGAGGGAGTGTCAGTGCAGGTTAAAGAACCCCAGGTGGTCGAAATCTGCGGAACCTTTGACTAAGTCGTCCCTCATAGCCTGAGTCGCTTTGGGACGTTATACCCCCATAAACCATAAAACGATATTAGACGCATGATCGAACAACTAGGCTATTGCTACAGTTGAGCCTGACCATGAATCTGAAAAAAGTACCCCTCATCGCACTGGTAGCGCTACGGCCGTATCAAAGCGCTTCTTCCCTCCTTCGGTTGAAGCCTTCGCCTGCACTTTGTAAAGCGTAAACCGAAGGCGCCCCATAACCTTCCTGCCTTGCTTGGCTTCCGCGCACTTTCAGAACGGTTCATTGCGCGTCAGCATCTGAGGAGAAAACTTGGCGTCTGGCCACGTAAGCAGGTGTGATCGATGGCAGCCACTCCTTAAGCTGCTTGGGCGATTTCAGGACGTCGTGTTTGCTTGGCAGCGTTCTGTCCAGGCGCCAACATAATCCGCCTGAAAGTGCTCGCCGCGACGCAATTTGCATAAGCTTGGTTGCTTCCTCCAGGCTCGGTCACCCGTAGGAGCAGCTTTCGTCTTGAGCGGAGACCGCCAGCTTTCACGCTCATCTTGTGCTCTGTAGGCTGCATCCTGCCCTCCATCACGGGTTTCGTAAAAACCTGTGCCGGTCCACGGAGGGCCGACGTGTTTGTTTACTCCCGCCAGCTCATATCCTCCTCGGTCTGTTTTGGCTCGCTATGGTCCTGAAAAAAACTGGATCCCAAAGATATAGTCTCTTCTATATGCAGTGGAGCTACCCAGATGCAATACTTTTATCGTAAGATCCGCCGTTGCAACGCTCCAATCTGCAAGATACATATCAAGAATGGCCGAAAAAATGGCTTAAGTATTGTACACTAGATACTCAAATTAAGAAACTCATCTAAAGGTTATCTGCAGTAGATTTTTCCTACAATATTCACAGGCAATGAAAGGCTTTAAATGGGATATAATAACAAAATGGCAATTGTTGGAATGCCCTTTATCGCTAACTGGTCAGGTTACCTCAGGACACTTTCAAACCTTCCTTTAGGGCGCAAAACGTGTTCTCGCTTTGAACGGCTTGCTATGTAGCACCTAAAATTAACGGTAATAAATATTGTCTTTGACTGAATTTCAATGTGCAAGCCTTTGTAGAACACTAGGTCATATACTAAACAGGTCCTGAAGTGATTATGATGGTGATATTCTAGTGCTACAGATGAGTAGAAGCGGCCTTTGTGAGTTTTCGTGTCAGACACAAAATCCTTGCGTGGACCTTAGAATTCGTTATGAATTTTGAAATAATACAGCCAGTATTAGCGCACAGCCGATGAGGGCGACGCTTAATCGTGCGTTATCAGCCGGCCAAGCCCGATGACGCCAGTGGGCAATATGTAGGATTAAAGGGACTCGTTGGGGTGCAGTCCAATCAGCTTTCTCCATTTTCTTTTTCTGGCGCGTCGGCGTGTTTAACTTTATGAGGGCTAGCAGGGATATTGTTTTAAATATCTAATATCTTCGGTACTAATAAGGTTGGCCTAAAAATTTTCTTGCAGCGCGGTGATGATAGAACTAAAACCGATCACTCGCGCGCTGCGCTTTTACTAACCTGAGTAGATATCATTTTACCTTCTGTTTAAGTATTTACTTCAAAAACAGCATGGTTTGCGACTTTTGCAAACATCTCGAAAGCACTCAGCCCTTTTTGTTTGACTTCAGTTTTCAGTAATCATTACCGCACGTATTTTATTCCACGCTGCTTTTTTTCCCTAGTCTTCTCGCCAAGCATTAGCTACGAAAACGTGGAAGAAATTAAGGGTGTAGTTTTCGTTACCACTGGTTCCCCTTCCCGCCTAAAAAATAGATAAAAATAAGGAAAATGGAAGCAGCCATTAGTTCTCTCTCAGATAGGGAGACGTGCTAAGCGGCGATAAAACGAATCCGGCATAAAATACATTTTTTTTCCTCATACGAGAACGTGTAGGCAGCTCCTAGGACCAAGATCAAGAAGATAGATTCTGAAGACTCGTGAAAGCCTAAAGTACCTGGAAGGGAGACCTCGGGGTTTTCAATTACGGCGCATGTACTCGCGTACGCTCGCTTCTGCATAAAGACCAAGACAAAACATCTAGACAATACGATTATATGAAAAAAGGTGAGGCCGCGCGCGTACGTTTAATGGCCCCCTGCTCAGGCAACCGTTTTACGACACCTGCCATACTTCAAATGATCACCGAGCCATGGGTGTGGTCTGGGGCTAGCACCGGTTAAAGGTAGCTGTTAGGGGAAGCAATTCGATGCGAAAGCGCAAAAAGGTACGGTACTTTTGAAAAAGAAAGGCATGCCGTCTATATCACAGTGTTTGGAGCTTTTGTGCCAGACTCCTCGTTAAAACCATCGTAAACTTTGACCTTACGATGTTTCGCTTCAGACTTGACGGCGTGGTTTTCTTTTTCAGAGTTGGTTAACTTTGAACACTTTTTCTTCAAGACGCTACGCAGCAAGTGGCCACCCGCTAAGCCGGCCAGGACGGCAGAATAATGGCGCGCGCAATCGCGTTACTAGAAAGGAGAGCTCAGTTCTTTTATAGCAAACAGCTGAGCGGAAACCTAGCATTCTTCGCCGCTAGAGTCCGTGTTCATGCTCCAATTCTCTGTTACCTAGCCTGGTCGTGATCAGGTCAGCGCCCGTCCAACAGAACACAAGCAACCGACTTCAACACACCTCTGTTTGATGCCATTCTTGCTTAACTATCTTTAGTTTATTTCTGTTCTCTACTCTTACACTCTCTGTATCCCCCTCGTCAAGTGTAGTTAACCACATAGGCCACTGACTGCTGGACATTTTTGCCCTTTATTTTCTTTTCTCTCTCTCTCCGTCATGCATTCCGCTGCCAAATTTTTGGCAAATCGGTTCAAGATATTCGAAGTCGCATTTGAACATCCTCAGGCATTTTGGGGTCGCCACTCTTACAATCATCCATGAGCTGACTGCCATGTGGTTTACGAAAAGTGTAAAAAGTTAGTGTCCGGAGCTTCGCTATACAAACTGAGAGAAGGTGGTTTCAACGTAGACCATCGTCAAAAACTTGCCTCTTCTGCATGCTACACAAACGCCTTTCACAATTCATTCCTCCCGCGTTCGATTAATGAATGGAACCACCTTCCCGAGGCTCTACTGTATATAACACATATTTCCCTGTTCAAAAATTCTCTATTAGCTCATTCTGATGTTCCCAATTATTCATTTTTTGCACTGCTTAATATTTTCTGTTTGTTATATTTAAGTTTGACACCGTAGTATGTATGTCACTGTTTTTCTTTTATTCCTGTAATTTTATGCATTACACTCCCGTCTGTAATGCCCGATTCAGGTACTGAGCATAATAAAACTAACTAAATAAATAAATAGAAACTGTGGATATCCACTTTTGACGCACACCGGGGAGGCCGCATAGACTTGTCTTTACTCCAGCGACGTCGAATCTAACGTATTAGTTTTTGAATGTAGTCTTTTTCATATACTTGGCTCACATATTTAATTAAAGTTCGGGGATTTAGAAAGTTTTTCTTTAATCGCTAAAAATTCATTGATCCATAGACGGAGAATGCTGTTTTCTTTTCGTTGAAATCAGTGGTGCTCAACTTCCTTGTGCTTCTAATACAAACTCGCCCTCAAATGCTAAATGCTGTCGTGGAATTCGTCTGCTCAAGGAACCAGTTATTTTTCTGTATAGTTCGAAACACATTACGCGTCACACCTAGTTATTTTTTTAAAGTGGAATGTTCTATCTCACATCCAACGAAAAGCGCACCATTCTTCTGGTAGCAGAAAACGATTTGCCCGCTAAAATCGCTCCCATTACTCGAAGGCCAACTTTCTGCTAAAAGAGTTTCATGATTACTTTTCTTTTTCATCCTTGGCGGGAGTCTCATTAGGCAGTGTTCACGGCGCTATGCATAAATCGAAATCGCGTATGACACTGCTTTCCATCGTTTTTCACCGATAATGCAGACGCTTTCTTCGTCCCTACTTCTGTCTCTCTCTGCCCGGCGGTTTTTTTTCATTCCTATCTCCCAGTCCTCTCTATTATATGTGTCCCTGTGCTTGCATTTTACTACCTCCGTATGTCGATGCGGTGAAAGAGATAATTTGCTCATTCTACTTTTTCTGTCAGTGTTATGTGCTGTGGTTTGAGAAGTAGTCACCGCCGAGGGAGGGCCAGAACAAATGGAATTTCGAATGAAATGCCAATAGAGTTCACGTTCACTTTATATCGAATGTTAAAAACGTCAGTTTTAGAAAAGCGGTAAAATAATCCTGGGTAGTATTTGCAGCGCTTCTCCTTTCTCTAATACGTTCGGTTTTCTTCTTTTCACCGGGGCTGTGATTCGCGTATTTGAAATTAAGAGAGGTTCATTAGTCCGTCTTAGACCATTCAGGGAGTGTACTCAATGTGTTCGTATTTAGGCGCAAAAATCTTTTGAAGTGAGCCCACAATTTCAATATCGCGTCGTCGCAGGGCTCACGCGGTACGCTATATTTGCTCTTATAGAACACAAACCAGACAAAGTAAAACTAGTCTTGTCATTCTAGGATTTCGACTAAGAAACTTGGTTTGATATATTTCGATCGATAGTTATTTGAGGGACTTTCTACGGGAATAAATCAGAGCCCTTCGACTATAGCAGTAATGAACTTTACTCTTTAATCCGTGTAGCTAAAATCTGGCGATCTTAGGCCAAAATGTGGAGTGCATCAGATATTCATGCCACATGTGGTGTTCAGAAGAATTGCTCAGCGCAGCTCAAAGCGACAGTATACTCAAGGCCGTCAATGGCTGGTTGTCCGGCTTACATCTGGAGCTACTCTTATAAAAATGGTATATAGACAATCTATGGACTTCTTATAAACACTACTGCGTTCCTATAGATATTTCTTTTTGTCTATTCATAGTCTATACACTGTCTATAGACAAAAGTCTACTAAATGTGTATGGCCATAAATCTAAGATCATCTATAGACTGTCTATAAGATTTGTATTGCCATTAGACTTTTCTCTAGAATTTGTCTATAGGGACTCTATCGAATTTATAGACAGAAGGTCTTCGGACAGTCTGTAGACTGTGTAAAGAAATTTTTGTAATGGTGCAGTGTGTTAGGCTCCGTTAAAAGACCACTGCAACAGAAAGTTATAAGCCAGAGCTTCGTGGCTCTTCTGACAGAGTTCTATGTTTGGAATACAAGTTGCGCCACCATAAGTTTCAGGAATAGGCCAGTAGTTTTTTAGCAATTAGTTTCCTATGCAATCTTTCATTTTTTGCAAAGGTCATCATGAATCAAAGAACTATCTGTAAGTAATATTGTGAGATGCTGCTTTTAATACTGGCACGGTTTCAAAGATATCTATTTCTGCAAACGTTTTCTGAGCCCTTTTGCCCGAATTGTAATGTCGTCATTGTAGCAGCCTTACATCTGTCATAAACAAAAGATAAATGGCACGACGTGATGAGCTAAAAATCGAAATTAAAACAAATGTGCCATTTCTTATGCAGTGAACCGGGCTGAGGGTTCGCCTTGTACAGTCAACCTAGAATTAAACGAAAACAAGACAACAGAAGTGGCAACACAAGTGCACCAAGACATTATACATTGAAGGGAGCATACAACCGAGGTTGATTTACACTTCTAAACGACCGTTTCCGCGCCATCGATATGAGATTAGCCTCACCTAATATTGTGTTTCCCCCGGTTAAGAGCTTCCTATTTTGCAGCTCGTTGTTCAGTTGTCTTTTTCGCGTTTTATTTGTTGCTGGTTGTACGCAACTATAGTTCTAGTAAACGTAGAGAGCCTGATAAAAATCGTAGTTTTGAGCGTTTATAACATAATGTCGTGTGTTTTTAGCTTGTGTGGTATAACTTCTTGATAAATAGAAGTATGCTACCACTAAGAGCTCCGTCAAAAAAAAACATTTGGTTTGTTTGGAATGGACAGTTCTTACAAAAATAGAAGCAGGAGTCAAAGATGGCCGCCATGGTAAAACTTTTGCAGAGCCCAACAGTAATAGTTTAAGATGCTGACAACGTGCGGGTATCACTTTTCTATGCCAACCGAGATGCGTTACTCACATTGAACTGTGCGCTGGCATAGCTCCAAAGAACGAGCTGATTGTCCAAAGTTTAACCCGTTTAAAACTACCTGCCTGCCTCATACATTATTGAAAAATATGATTTGGTAGTAGTCTTCAATTTTTGTCATTTGGCTCTATCTATACAAGCGTTCGTTCATTTATATTTGCTCCATTACGCCACGGCCACGTTAGTATTTTGCTGAAGGCAGTTACGTGAAAAGAGAGAGGATGGAGCTTAACGTTTATTTCGGCAATCACCAAGAGGAAAAGAAAATGAACAAAACACTTATTCGCCATTATATAGCGGCATCAAGGCTGCAATTTCAACTTAGTAATCGCGCAAAGTTTATAGAGTCAAGGCAGTGAGTTTCAGCTTCAGAATTGAGACTTGCAGAGTTCTTAATTCCGTGTAAATTTGCGATATCGCTAGTTCAGTGATAGAAATAGTTTTTGAATTGATTCCTAAAACCTCATTTCACGAGCAGTGGATTCCTGGCTGAAGAATCACGGAGCAGCTTTTGGTTATCGAGAAAAAAAGAGCGCTTGTTCAGAGTAACAATCGGGTCGATAAAAAAAGGCATCACTGCCCAACAAAACAAACATCAAAAACAAAATGCCGACTCCGGTTGAAGGCGCGTGACTTCAGAGAACTCAGGTTTCCCACAGGTAATCCAGCGCAAAAATGGCGCTTTATACTTATATTTGGTACAAGCTGAGGCAGTCTTATCAACTTCATCAATCTTAATCACGTGACTTCGCGTCGCTCAAATGTCCCATGGGCCGATTCCTTCCGGGTGGGAGACAGTGCGTGTCTCACGATCGTTCTTCTTCTTTTAAAGATGGCAGGTTCAGGAAGTGTTTGGGTTCCTAACCGTTTTCTCTCCCGGAGAAAAAAAAATGTGCCGCGAATTGCTTATTTCTTTTAAGCCATTGTCATCGTGCTTGCTGTTTTAGGGAGCCGGAAAACCTGAGGCATTTTCCCGGGCGCTTGGGTAGATTTAGTTTGGAGCGAGCTTAGCTTTCTTTATTAAACTGGAAACGTTATCGGCGCTTTGGTAGAAGGTTGTCATAAACTAGAGTAAAACGACTCTAGGGACAACATCGCTATAGTGCAGAACCAACTTGGGTCGCGACTGTTCGAGAAAGCAAACTTATTATAGGGCGCCTTTTTTTTAGCCTCTATTTCTAAGGTTCAACCCCAATATTACGCTTGCTCATAGAGCTAAACTGTGGTCCTTGTTTCACTTGCACAGTGGCATCTCTTAGCTTCATTATGCTCGTTTGCATATTACGATTTTTCATAATGTGAGTCTATAAAATGGGTCCAAAAACGGAACAGTCAATCATAGGTATGGAAGGACAAAGCGAACGCTGAGAAAGAGGCACGGGAAAATAAAATTTTATCTCATAATCAAAAATAAAAGGCTTGCCGGTAAGATAACCATCCCACGGTTGGACAAGCGGAGACGTATTCATCTGATTTTAATCAAGGCATATACTGTAGATATTGACACACACTGCGACCATACAGCTGCGATCCAGACTGGTGAACAAATGTCTGCCTAACGGCAAGGTACTAATAAGAAGGCGCGTTGTCCGATGGGTGTGAGGCTACTTTCTGCGGTACAACAAATAGCATCACTTATTTGGCTCTAAGGATGGCAGAAAATGACTGTTTTTGCCAGAGCCGATATTTCAAAATGTTGGCCTGAAGCTAACTGAATTGCATAATCTGTAGTTGAAAACACAGTATGTTATCCTTTGAGTGCTTCTGAATACAACCTGTCCTCCCAGTGGCAGCGTTTGTCACGACTACATCACAATATACCACACGCGCACGTTGCATTACCAGACAGTACTGCTGCAACCCACGATGAATGCGTGAAGATGCTACTGCTATCGTCTCCATGGCAAGCTGCGCTCTAAAGCTTCAGGGTGATAAATTTGCCTCATCGCACAAGGTACGCCAAGTTTTCTGAGGCAATTAGCTCACATACAGAGTTATTCCCTTCTTGACTGCCTTACTACGTAAACGCGCCTAGTCAACATCGGTCGCATTCTTGCTTGATTGCTCTTTACCAACGACGTTATTGCTAATGCCGAACTGCGCTGGAGCACTGAGAAAAATTGCGTTTGTTCAACCTGTTCTGTGATCCAACTGAGCCAACTAACTCTTTTCGTCGCCAGGTACCTCCAGAGAGAGAGATGTCCTGCCATTACCATTTGCTTTTCTAGAGAGTCGCAGTTGTTTGCGTGCGTGCAACCGAGCATCTCCATTAAGCCTTCTTTGTGCCCCGCACTCTCTCGCTCACTCGTAGCTGCTTTGAGCGGCGGGTGCTCCCTCCAATAAGCGGCGACCATCGCTGCTTACGACACAGTGTCTCGCTTTATAGCAAATCTATGTGTATTGCACTTTGATGAAAAAGACAAAAGCACATGACGGATAAATGCTGAGGAGGAGAGACAGCAGACAAAATTTAGTCTTTTTTTATGTTCTGCGTTCTGTTTTTATTTGAAGTTCTGTTATCTTCCTCCCAAACTGGTCTATAGTATTATTCACAGATCATCCCCCGCCACCCCCCTGAAATAACGCAGCCGGGTTTAGTAGGCATACAGGCAAGTAGCAGCTGAAATCTTTTTCGAGATTTCAGCTCACAATTACATTATTTGGTATTGAAGGTTCGGTGCCGTGTAGTAACAGACAAAAATGAGGGCAAACTACTGATACACAAATTTATGATTCTCCAAAAGGTTCTATCTCTTGTCAAAAAGAAGGAATTTCGCTGACAAGCATCGAGCTAGAGGTTGTAATTTATTATTTAACATCAAAATGCGAATCCAAATGTCCGATTCTTATCTTTATATCCTACCTGGTTAAATACCGTTCATACAATGCCTACCAACAGGGTTCAAGGTTCAGCTCCGGAGCTGAACCTCTAGTGGGGAGTGCTACACTGACCATTTTATTTTTGAGCTCGACATTTTTACGCAAAACCGATTCCAGGAGGTTACCAGGGAACGCGGATAACGAGAATGAGTGGTGTCCGCAATCTAAAGATGGAGGATTGTTGACGTCTTGCACGGAAGGTTACAAGTAGTTGCGTGTATCTACGCGTGTCTTTCAGTTTACTTCGATATGTTCTTGAGTTTATTCATGTTTAATTTAAGAAGCACGTCTGCGGCTAGTGAAGAAGCTTATATATAAGAATGCTCAATGTTAGAGTGCTTGAAAGCATTTCCAAATTTTCTACGTGTACTGTCATTTGACGAAAGTATACGGCCCAGGGGGGTCTGCTTCTGAGCCCTACAGCACGGGTCCTCTTGATATTTTGGGGGCCCTAATCTCAAGAAGGTGGAATGAACTTAAGTCCCCAACCCTCCCAAGCTTAGGACTGTCAAATATGCTTAACAGCCCCAGCTACATGGCTTGGAAGCAAACCCGCTGAGCTGTATCTTTTTTGACAAAGACTGTACATTAATAACATTTGAATATTTTGGGTATTTAAATACAGAAAACATTCATTGCAGGCGAACCACCGTAGGGTTTTTGCAGTGCAGCAGAAAGAAGCCACTGTGGTAGCTACTACCTCTTAGCCACGCAGGCCACAGTGCATTGAAACCGCGCGATAAACAGTACCAATTCTGAAATTGTTTCTACACACAAAAGCATCTATATGTGCGCTAAGCAGCGTATTTAATGTTATCTTGCTTCAGTAGCACTCACTACACTGCATCCCCTCGTTTTTTCTCGAAAGGACGACAGCACAAACACGAACGCTGCAGGCCCAGCAATAACCGAGTGTAAGGCGGCCACCCGCATAGCGCAAACTGAAAACGTGTGCACAGTTGTCCGCCGGAAAAGTACTCGATGTTTGCACGAGCTCCGCCCGCATTTCACTCTGGCTCCGCATCGACGCCTGCGCTCGGAATTGTTTGGAGCAACCACTCATATGCACCGCCAGCGAAGATTCAACACATGAGAAATGAGAACTCGATCCTGAAAGGGTCTCACGTTTGGCAGCACTTAAACAAGCGTCATACTGTGAGCTGAGGTTGAGCAAAAAAAGGAAACGAGTGAGGAAAAGAGTAATCGGCTGTCTTGCGCACGGCGGAACCAACCACGGGCAGTCCAAGGGTTCTGCAGACCTCAGGTAATTAGGGCAACGCGCCAAAGCGAAAGGCCCCGTTTTCTTGCGCCGCCGTGCGGCCCACACAAAAACTCTGCATGAGTGGGAATGACAGTTAAAAGAAGATGGATGTGCGACCAATTGAAGGGGGTGCATAGAGGAAGGTGCAGCAATGGAAATACTGAAAAGCAACGTTTTGAAAGACGAGGTGTCTGCTTTCTTCCTCTTTTTTGTTGCCTTCTTAAGACCTTCTGTTACATTCTGTTTATGTATTTGAGTTCGCATTTCGGAAAGCTATTTGCCTGGATAAGTGCAGGAACTGATCGCAAAATCGAAAAGAAAACAAGTCGGAAGAAAATTCGACAGAGGCACTTAAGTCTGCTTACTAGTGGGAGTGCGAAAGAATGCCGTGGACACAAGACGTTTTGGTGAGGTTTGCGAACTGGGTTTATTTCAGGCGATCAGTCTTTTTTTTTTGGGGGGGGGGGGAGGGGGGGGGGTATGACACCACCCACAACAAACGCAGGAGTATAACACCACCCGGAACGCTCTTCTACGAACGAACTAGTAATTTTTTTTAGGGAAGGAAATGGCACAGTAACTGCCTCACTTCTTGATGGACACCTCAACCGCGCCGTTGCATCACAATTTTGGCACGAAAGTCAGAGAAGTCATACAACTGAAGGCTAACATGTGGCCGGTTCTAACCTCTTTCTCAAGCCAGCCTGCAACTTGACTAGCGCATGTAAGCTATTTGCAAACAAGCAAATAACTTAAGTGTTAAAAAGAGAATCACGTGCTACATCCGGTATTTTTTGCCAGTAAGAAATTATCGGCTCGCGAAAGCAACTATTCTGCTGTTGAAAAGGAATGCTTTTCATCGATGGAGAATGTTTTTCTCTGTGACGAGGAGGTAAGGAGGAAGAAAGAGGAAAGGGCGCAAGCACGCGCAGACGCTCGCGAGGCAGAAGAGCGGGAGGATAAAAGAGCTCGCGAGGCAGCATAACGGGATGAGTCTCCTTTTGTGGTAACAGGCGCATGTCGCGGGAGGATATGAGGAGATTGGAAAAAGCCGAACGCTAGTAGACTGGGCGTTCACAGGTAGTGTGTATTGGTAGTCTTTGTGTTAGGTTTGTTTGTTAGTTTAGTGTGCTAGTGTTTGTGTCACGTAGGGTGCATTAAATCTGCGTCAGTGTGGGTACACCTGTCGCCTAGTCCATTATTTCGGTCTGAGTGTTTTCCGGGGATCCGTTACCGGCACACGTGATACGAGCTAACAGAGCGTTTAACGCCTCTGTAAACACCTGGCCAGAAGAACTCCTCGGTGATTCTAGACACCGTTTTGTGATCACCCTGGTGTCCGGCCATAATGACGTCATGTCCTTAGCGTAACACGGTCTCTCGCATATCTTTCGGTAACACCAGCTGTTGGACCGGCCTTCCCGAGCTAAATATGCCCTCCCTCTGCACAGGACCGTTTACCAATTGATATTCGAAAGATGTACGACTCCTCTTTCGTTTCACCTTTTCCCCAACTCTTTCAAAGCAGGCTTTCAAGCTCGGGTCTTCTTTTTGCTTAATTGCAATTTCGCCCGGTGTTACGCTCAGGCACATCGTAACGAGAGTAGAGAGCGGACGCTGCGTTGTTCGGGCTTTCCCTTGAGCTCTTGTCTCCACTGCCAACGAGAAACTGAGTGCCCATCACCCGCCTGACCTGTCGCGGGCCTTTCCTCCTCTGGCTGTTCTTCAACGTCGAGCATCCTCCACTCGGGATCGGGGTCTTCGACACTTCTTGCACCCGTAATGTTCCCCAAGATGAGATCGTAGATGGGTTGGTCTACGCACTTTGCCACTACCTGCCCAGTATAATATGGCGTCGACACTAGAATCCTGCCTTCAGGAAGGTACCTTACTGTGCTGTCTACCAGAGTGACGACCGACGCTTCCCCTGTAAGATCCTCGTCCTTCACCAGGCTTCTCCGAGCCAAAACCGTGTTGGCTCCGCAGTCTCTAAGCACCAATATAGGATGGTCCCCTATTTGCCCAACCACCACCGGCATTGCTGCTTTCGACTTGGGTGTTCCACTCACCGCCTCATTTTCCAGCGGCGTTTGCTCTCCTTTTAGCTGTGGAACTTCAGGTGGTGTGACAAGTTCTACCCGTGAGTCGACAACGCATGCAGCTCGGTCCTGCGTTCTATATAGGTACTCATCCACAGTATGTCCTCTCCTCTTACAACCTTGACACACAACCTGTGTCATTTGGGCAGCGCTACAAGTCCGACAGTCAACTGCATGGTGTACCACCTTGCCACAGAGGAAACACCGCCATAGGCTCTTGGTTTTGTCGCATCTGTTTTTAGGGCCTTTTGAGTTTCCTCCTTTGCCTTACTCATATTTCTCACCCCTTGAGCCTCGAGGAATTTGGTCTGCAGTGTCGGCAAACTCTTCCAATGAACACAACTTTCTTTCTTTCAAGAGTAGCGCATGCTCTTGACTGCAACATGCTAAAAGCTGCTCTGCCACCAGCTTGTCACGCACCCCTTCAAAACTCTTTTCTGTGTTTGACATATCAAGCCACCTGTCAAAATAGTTGGTCAGCCTGCTGGAAAACTACTTGGCGGTTTCAGAATCTTCAGGTTTTTGCGGTGCGAAATCTGTCGCGAAAACCCTCTGCCGTAAGCCTGAATCTTTGGAGGAGTGCCTTCTTGACTTTCTAGTAGTACATATAATCAGCAGCAGGCATCCTCCCAAACACATTCAGCGCCTCCCCGACTAAGCACAAGCTCAATGCCGTGGCCCATTCACTGCGCTCCCAGCCTTGCCCCAAAGGTATCCACTCGAATCGTTGCAGATATGCGTCCAAATCATCTCTTTTGTCATCAAAAGACGCAGCTTTCTTGAACAAACTCTGGCCGGTCTTGGAAATTCTGTACCCGCTAAGGAACGCTGATCATTGTCCGTGATCTCCTCATATCCTCCCGCGACATGCGCCTGTTTGTACAAAGGAAACTCCTTCTTCCGTCCTATCCTTCTTTTCTCCTGTTCATCTCCTTTATCCTCCCGCTCTTATGCCTCGCGAGCGTCTCCGCGTGCTTGTGCCCTTTCCTCTTTCTGCCTCTTTCCCTCCTCGTCATAGAGACGCATCGCCTCTTCCTTGCTTGACCCTAGCTTCAGAGCCAATTTTAGCGTTGTTGCTAATCATACTTTCTGCCGTCGAGGGCTCCGGAAGAATTTCGACCACCTGGGGATCTTTAACGTGCACTGACATCGCACAGCACACGGGCGCCTTAGCGTTTTTCCTCCATAAAAACGCAGCCGACCGCGGCGGCTACGTTTTTATGGAGGAAAAACGCTAAGGCGCCCGTGTGCTGTGCCATGTCAGTGCACGTTAAAGATCCCCAGGTGGTCGAAATGCTTCCGGAGCCCTCCACTACGGCACCTCTTCTTCCTTTCTTCTTTCACTCCCTCCTTTATCCCTTCCCTTACGGCGCGGTTCAGGTGTCCAACGATATATGAGACAGATACTGCGCCATTTCCTTTCCCCAAAAAACCAATTATTATTATTATTATTGCCGTCGAGAGATCGGAGAGGTCCGAGACAAAACAAAAAGAAACAAGAAAATGAATCTGGCACAGGCTCGCCACTTAACTACTCTGCCATCTGCGGAGTGATACGCAGATCAGAGTCCACACGTATTTTTATTTCCGTGGACCTAATTTGCGGCTATGCTGTCTGCGACTTAAACTACTTATTCACAGAAACCGAAAAACAAAATAAAAGCGAAAGCGAAGCCGCCACGGGACTGGCTGAAACGCACTCCGCTCGCTGGTCGATTCCTCCTACCTCCAGCATTGAGTTCAAAAAAAGAAAGGCGGGAGCCGCGACGTTTAATCCGATTTAAATTAGGGAAATCGGCCTCACAGGTCAATAATTCGAGGTTTCCAAGTATGCTCGTGTCATGTAGATGGATTTCCCGCGGTAAAAAGACGACTTCTGATTGCTCTTTAGTGCACCGTTGAAGTGCACTAACATCGCACAATACACGAGCCTCTAGCATTTCGTCTCTATATATGTAAAGGAAACCAACGCACCCGCAATCGCACGCATCCCCGCACTTCGGGTCAGCAACCGAACACCATACCCACCGAACCATCGGGGCGGCTGAACGCCTGCATATTTTTGTATTTGTTTGCGTCAACCTATGAAGGGTATCCGCGGATACCAGGAGTCCCCTATATATATCTTGCGACACATCTCGTCGAATAGAAAAGTTACTAAGCGTACACATTTCATGACAAATCGGAGCGCTATGAGCACCAGCTCAACAGCTCAAGGTAGAACTGGGTGAGTAAGAGAGGCTTTCAGCTTTGTTGGCAGCATAGCGCTGCTAAAGATGTGTGACAAGGGCTTTTCAGAAACCTCTTCTGCTGTCCGCCAAGAGGTTCGCAACAGAGCAGGAGTAGGCTACTCTGACAGCGCCCCTGTACACAGATCAACTTCAGCGTCGCAAACGCGGAATGGCCTCTTTTACATTTGGAAGACCTTGAAGGCTCAGCGCATCGAGGCGAGAACAAAAAGGAGTTCTCCAAGGGTGGTTATAAAACATCCTACGCTTACGCAAGTTCTCAGTGTACGGTCTGATGCGGAGGGCCGATCCCGGAGCGCCTCCTGACAAAGACACGGACAGTGGAAGAAATGTTCGGGCGGTAGGCAGACAGCACGCAAAGCGTTCAGTATATGGACGGCTGAGTGGAATCTCAAGTTGAAAGCCAACGCTGTAGAGCGCGAGGGCATTCAAGAGCTCAGGAGAAGAGGTATTCTGGCGGCAAAGCTTTCGCAGGACGAGGCTCGTAGGAAACAGCCATGCTCAAATAGAACGAATGGGATCTCTCCGATGACGCAACATTAAACTTGTCTTCTTTATAGTTTTTTACGTATATATATTTCTCTCTTGCTGCTTACTTAGTGTCATGGGCTAAATTTTTTTTTGTTGCAGGTGAATCGTATTCTTTGCAGTTTTGTCTACCGTTTCCTTATTATTGTTCAGGATACCGGTTTTTTTTACGGTCTAGTGAACTGTTGTTCACCTGCTTTCCGACGTCAAAGCTTCTACATGAGGAAGGTCTATATTTCAAGTGCTTCGCATTAAGCATTGTAACCCGCTTCGCATGGTTTATAGAGAACAGGCTTAACAAAGAGCCACTGCGATATCTCATATGAGTGACATGGTTTATGGTTCTTAGGATCGTAGTTTATGGGGGTTTAACGTCCCAAAGTGACTCAGACCATGAAGGACGCCGTAGCAAAGGACTCCAGAAATTTCTACCACATGGTGTCCTTTAACGTGCACTGACATCGCACAGATCACGGGCTTCTGGAATTTTGCCTCCTTCGAAATTCGAATGCAACGGTTGGGATCGAACCGGCGTCTTTTGGGTCAGCGGCCGAGCGCCTTAAGCACTGAGCCACCGCGGAGGCCAGTCGCATGATATATTGAAAAATGTATCTGTAATAATTGCCGAAGGCAAAAATAAATGGCCGTATATGATAGCGTGTGGCTTCAGATTGTGGAAAATATCTTTAAAGTGAATTTAGGGTATTTCCCTAAGTGGTGCTGATTTGATATCGCGAAGTAATTATTTATTCAAATCCGGTCACCATTTACTGCACACCATTTACTGAAATATATTCACGTAAGAAAAATTTCGCCAGATCTCGAGAAATCGAAATGCCTGAAGACTAAAAATATCTTTTTTTTTCTAAATATGCGTCAACACTGCCTCGAGCGGCTTCACTATGCGATTTTGCTGTGGACAAAAGGGCAGTTGAGCTGTCCTTAGTGGCACTTAAAAGAGGAGTATTCTTGTTATATTCGTAAGTGTGTGCTGGCAAATAAAGCAGAATAGAACGAAAGAGCCAAGCAATATGAAAATTTCATATTTTGCTATTGAACACAAATCATTCTGACAGAGCACAACAAGAAAATAGCAGCAAGAAATTGCAACTGATAAAGCAATGAATCATGATGAGTGCTTCGACCCAAAACATACAGAACTAGGTGAAAACTTTGACAAGCTTCCAGTTAGGAAGTGTAATACTTTTAATGAAACATAACTTTTTTTTTGCGCAGGAGCGTTGCCAACGGCCCCAAGAATAGCAAAGCGAAAGCTGGCACGAAGAACAGAAGTGTTGCTTGCTTCTGATTATTGTCTTTTTTTCTCATTCCTTCAAGATCAACTTTATTGGTTCCTTAAAAATGTAAACCTAAAGGGCATTGTTGCTTCAGTGGGAAACGGCTGCAGACCGCTGCACTCACTTGTTTAAAAAAAATATGGCGGATTCTTTTTCAGTTCGGCGGCACATCGTACGCAGGCTAGTACATGGCTCCGGACGTTATTTTGAGGCCATATTGTCTATTTATGTGCGACTTGCCGGCCTTCTATTTCGCGTCTGAGCGCGTGTCCTTCGAGCGTGGAAATCTGCGCTGATCAAATCTCACCCATTTATCCGCTTTCTAAACGATTGTGCTTTGTTTCCGGGTCTTCAACAAATACGTCGCTGCAGGCACGTGCTTGTCATTCCGGCCGAGCTTCACTGAGCCGAAGGAAACAAGATTACCGATGAGGTATTCTGCGAGTGGGCGAAGCAGATAGGCAGCAAAGCCTGGCTCGGACACAAAGCTTTTAGGCTTCACTGCGCAAAAAAGAAAATAAAAGCGAAAGTAAAGAAACGCCGGAACAAGACATTGGGATGCTGCTGTAAATCTGCTCGCTCAGCCGTCGTAATGTGGAAGCGCTCGTGAGAGCGAATCCGCCCAACGTCGCTAAAGTAACAAAAAACCGGGACAGAACGACAGAAGGATAGAGATGGCTAGGAAAAAGCATATAGGCCAAACAAACAAGTAATATTAAGTGAAGCGATCAGCCATAGATAAATATGGAGATATTCGCTATGGAAATGCTCCACGCGTTATCCCCCGAAATATTTACACGCTAATAACCTCATAATATCCTCGAAGAGCGATGGCTTGAGGATGAGAGTAACGACCCTTATCGGTGACGGTTCTTTCGATTGTTTGCTTCTTTTTTTGCGCGCTAGGTGCGCGTGGGACGACGGGATGAGCAAATCGTTTCGGGAGAGCAAATTACCCCTCACGGCATTCAGAGAAAAGGTATCGAGCTGAGCATCCTTCTCACCCTAACGGCTTTTCGAGACTCTGGGGGCAGTTATGGCAGAGAGCCGGCCAAGTGTGAAGGTTATCGGACTGCATCCCATTGCTCAGCTCACGAGGATCCTAAAAGAATTCCTTAATAAGGGCGCCTTGAGTCGTCCATCTTTGTAGCTCTTAGGCACACTAACTGGGTGGCGGATGGCGAGGGTTGCTCATTACTCGGCTCATTGCGCGGATTTGGTAACTCAGCTTCTTCACGGCTTCCTACAAGAACGAAATTGGTTAGCGCACGGTCGATCTTTTAACGCGGAATATAATTTTTTATGTTCAGATTATTAAACAGTACAAAAACGGAACAAAGAAGATAAATTGCTCTCACCCCCCCACCCCCCAGAAAAAAAAACACCTCGAAGACAGGATGGAAGGAGAAAGCGTGAAGACAAAGCTGCAATGTGTCCATAGGGCTCGCAAATCACACTGCATACTTGTACTGAGTAACCGAAGCCGAAAGTACTGGCTTGCAGACCAAGCAGGCACATATAATGGAGGTCGCGCGGAATAAATCAAGGTCCAGAGATGCTACAATGCTCCTCCCGCAAATGCTGCGTTGTCATTTTTAGATGATTCCAACTCATGCATCCTTGACTTTCAAACTTCTGGCCTGCTGTCAATATGGTTTCTTCCGGAATGATTGAAGTATTCTCTGTAATGCTGTAGTTTATTTGATATTTTAATTTAAATATTGGCGTTTAGTTTATATATAGCATTCTATAGGGTCTGGTGAGGATGAACCATTTCAGTAAGGCAATGTCCAGGCTTCCCACCAAGTTAAAAGCGAGTGAATTAGACCTTATGACTCACAAGCGGCACCCTTGTTCCGAATAAAACTGGCAATCAACATTCAAGAAAGAGGCTTATATTGCTGTTGACAGTGCTCTTTATCGTTGCTCACAGGCTGCAGATTGTATTTGAAATGTTTCTTTGTTCATGCTCAATGCCACCGGCAAGCGGCCTGTACATTCTGTGGGTACCTTGTCTCGCGTTTATGATGTCAGAAAGTGTGCCTTGTTGTTTTTTTTAAAGTAGTTTTTCATCTGCCTCCTCCCATCATCATCGTCCCCCATCGTGACCTTCTTTTATCTCCTCTTCCCGTCCCCCAGAGCAGAGTAGCAGGCCAGATATTTATTTTTCAGGCCAACCTCTCGGTCTTTCCTATCAATAAACCCTCTCTCTCTCTCTGTATGTAGCGCGAGATGCACCCAGCTTTCTTTTCAATGATCATATCCACTCGCAAGTGGTTCTGCGTTTGTGATTCGCATAATTGCTTTTTGTGCCTTATCTCAAAAGTTCTTATTCAGCTATAAATTGAACGCGCTTTCGACGATCAGCCTTGTTTCTACGCCACCGCCGAGCTGTTCAGTTTTTTGTGCGCTAAATTCGGCCCAATAGTTTGTTTCACTACTGCGTTAGTGTACTGGTATGTTACTGACGGCGTCGGCACCAGTTCTTAATATGACGAAGTCTGCCATAAGTCCTGTGCAGCACTTCAGGCATCTTTTGGGCGATTAAAAACTTCAGGTGCTGTCGTGGGAAGGTATTCTTTTCGGTTGGCACTATCACTTCATGCGCCGAATTTATCTTGTTAGTGGTGTGGACACGTTCCAGTGGAGACTAGGGCTTCATACGCAACCAGAAAAATTCAGGAGGGGGGGGGGGGGAGGCAATTTGTTGGCCTAAAGTGCGGTGAGGCGAAAGCCTTTAGCGCCGTGTTGCTGCTTGTGTCATTGATGTATGGTTAAGATGTTAAGTACAGAATTGTTTGTGAATTATAAATGCTGGAGACACTGGAAGGCGTTTGGGAGGCAACCGTACGTCTGATTCGACGCCTTTCCGAAAACAATCTCCAGCGCCCTAGACAAGGATAACTACATGCGCATTGGCAGGAAGTAGCGTAGTCGTTAGCACCCTCAGCTGTAGAATGGTAGGATGGTGGTTCGAATCCCATCATGAACGATGATTTTTTTTTTCTTATCCAGTTGCTAAAAGCGTAACGGACGGACGGACAGGCTCGTGGCCGCTAGTATGAGCCATTAAAGGCTTTCGCATTCAAAATGAAATACGTTGGCCATTGTCTTTGACTGTGACCAACACTTTCAGGTGTTTAACAACGTACTCTCAGAAATACGGCTCATGTGGTTTCAGTTCATTGAGCTGCTACCTCGGGCCGTACGGCTCAGAACATTAAAATCATAATTTGAATTTTGAATCCCTGGTACAACAAACTGATTTTCTCTGGTCGTCAGAAGTAGCGAAAGTTGTCCTACGAACCACTGCAGAAGTGATATTTTGCACCTAGTACGAATAATAGGCTATCGCAATCCCCGTGCTTCCAAAGCATCCTGGGGTCGTGGTCACAGTATTCGACTGCCCTGAAGGCCAACAAGGCACTGTTCAGATTCCTGAGAACGATTGGCTTGAGGGACCATATGTGACTGTGTCCCTGGCTCCCTATCCCTTTTCCTTTTCAATTCCCCATCCCTCTTCCCCAGTGCACGGTAGCCATCCAGAATGCCCTTCTGGTTAGCATCCCTGCCTTCCCTCTTCCGCTTTATCTCTCTTTTAGTTGAAAACATTATGAGGACGCTTAAGTCACCTTAACAGTGCATCGCGATAGCGGTGTGTTCTAGATCCATTACAAACACTTTTGGTTCGAGCTCTCGGACGCAGCCCGTTTATACTCAACCAGGGGCAGTTGCCAGCCCACGCGGGAGCCGCCACATCTTCATTTACCCTTTGCTATTGTACTACACAAAGAAGCCATGCGTTCTAATTCAGGCTTGTTGCCCGCGTGCTCTTGGTTATATACTTACTTGCGCAGCGATAGAAGTTGATGAAGACATCTAAAGCACAGCGCCAGTGACTGCCGGTAAACGCGTGGGATGTTCGGCTGCGCAGTAGGCTAACACAGCGGCCAGAGAAGCTGATCTGTTCGTACTGCAGTGGGTTTGAATCCCGCTTGCAGCGAAAAGTGTTTTAAACCAACTTATTAAGTCATCCACCCACCTGACACACTCAAGCCCTCTGCTACGCTTGCCCGCTCGGGTTGCGATGTAGATATTGTCGCAACCCCCGAGCTTCTGTGGCCAGGATGGATTTTCAAATCTTGTCGCGCGCTTTCATTGGTCCTTGAATGTCGCGAGGCAACTGTGACGTGATAACAGTCTCGATCTATAAGAGAACTTCTCCTACATTGGCGGCGTTTTGGTGTGAAGATAACTCTAGCGCTATCGCATTATTATCGCCACGAAATTGTTTGGTGTTTGTCCACGATACACAGCGCTACCTGGTGACCTCCAGCATGCCTGCCAATGATTACAAAACCACTACGATTCCCTGTGCACATCCATGCATGCTGAACACCATGAAATCTGGAATTTTTCTAGTGCTTGGTCCTGATAGAACGAGATAGAGTAAAGACGCTGCCCGTTCCCGATCATCATGCCGTTGGAGTGAAGGGTACATTATTATTTATGTCGCGCGCCATCCGCACCTTTACTACCACCTTTATTAGTACTGTAACTAAACATGCAATACCTCCTGCCACCGATGTATGAAAAAAGAAAACGCACTTTGCTGGCCCATACAGATTTTTTCTAGTTTGAACGGGTTGAGGATGCGAACACTGCTCTCGTGTTCAGTATTTTTATTTATTTATTAAAAATCTGCTGTGTTCTGTTGACGGAGTTGTGGCTCCTTCCTTGCAGTGGAGTACGCTTCTCTTGCGAATTCCTTAGGATATATCGCAGAACATTTCATTTCAGGCTCTGCTCTCGAGAAGATCAACACAGCACGAAATCCAGTAACACGGCGTACATATAATCATATCGGATTTAACAGTTTTGAGAGTCTTTAAGCTTACTATCGCGCTTTACTTATAAAGATTCCGTAAGGCGCTAGGTGATGCAAATAAACGGGCACCGGTGGGCTCTAGTTTCACCTTGACGCCTTCTTTTATTCTACGTACATCATCTGCCTGGCCCTGGGAGAGATGTAGGTTGCGCACCATGACACGGTTTCCACCCTTGTTTTGACGACAACCCCAGACGCACATATGCTGAACTTCCATGACTCTATGCGAAACGATGTGCAACAAGTCAGTTCACCGGTTTGTAGATTAATGCATCTCGCTGAAAACTTTACAGACGGCGCTTGCAAAGACGCACAGCGCACTGATTCTTTAATCGCAAGGATCGCACTGCCGCAGAGTTCATGCTGACGATGAATAAAACACTGCAGAAGGGTACGGTCTTCTCCAAAGCACTGCTGTCCCTTGGCGCGAAAAAAGGCCTGACTCCAAATCACTCCGCTCTCCCGCTATGCGAAGTTCGTTGAAGAAAGCACTAACCACTTGGCATCCATATGTGCACAGCACATTGTTTCATCGATCACTAAACTGACACTGTCGATGGATAAATCCTGAACACGGAAAATCTAACTGAAAAAGCAATCCTTGAAGCACACTTCAAAATACATTCTTTGACGCACCCAAAGGAGTACCAGCCGCAGTAGCCGCCTTATCGAGTCGTTGTTGACGTCATGGCATTACGCAGGCTTGGTGACTTTGCTCTAGTGAGACGGGGAGACCCGGGGACTGTGAGTTATGAAAATGACGTAAATACTACCCTATTTGGCAAGAGATTTGAATGCAAAAGCTGCGGAAATTTTATTGTGATTTTCTAGAAATTTGACGACATTTGCATTCAGAAACAAAAAGTTCAGTAGTGTTTCCGATGAATGATCAATCCATACTTATTAATTTGGAATTTCAATTTAGTATCCCTATAGAGGTATAATATGCAGGTACAAAAGCACTTGCTTGCATAAAACTGCAAGAAACAAGCGACTACTCGCCTAGCCGTAGCCGTAAAACTTCGCAGGATTATTCGAAGGGAAAATTGGAAGCCGTAGTAAGATTCTTGTGCGCAAGGCTCCTGATTACCTTGATGCGACACATTTTAGGCGGTTGTGTTTCGCCTGCCGCAAAGTTAATCATCTACCCTTGGGTACACCCTTCAGGCAACTTCCCATCCATTTCATTATGTGTTGCCTGAGATTAAGGTATCACAAAGTTTCTAAATTACTTTCAACACTTTGAAGGCCGACAGGCTGAATAAGTTAACAGTATCAACAAAAGAGAGATCAGTCTGTATCAAATAAAGGCGTTATAAATTTTGCGCACGTCACTGAAACAAGAAAGGCATTAGAAAATTTGTTCTGTAGAGATTAGCACGCTGTAGAGATTAGAACGTCATGGGTTATGAATTTTTCACGTTTATCTTGACAGCTAATTACACTGATGCACAAGAAGATTCGTGCTCCCCTCTTAATCTGGTATGAATTTTGTATGTGTCTGGAGCTGGCTTTAAAATCCTTAAATAAAATATATGCACGATACAGCATTTACCACGTGTAGTAAGATATGACAGAGATATATGAATAATCTTCGACCTTCCTAACAGCAAGAAATGAATACCCGAGCTCCGGTGCTCTCCTTTTTTGTTACCGCTGGAAGTAAAAGAAGTATAGACCCCTAAGTTTTGGGCGCGTGTTTTTTTTTTGTAATGATGCGTAATGCATTAATTAATATACCTGGATTACCACATGGTTTTCTTCTGCGACATCTAAACAATTTATTATCGCATTTCTTTCTTTTGCTGTGTCAGTCTTGGTTTCAACAGCCGAATTACGGCTGTGACGTCAATGTGTGCTTACAGGTCACGTGACGAATAAGAAAACTGCGATATAATCGTTGCTTCCACATTCGTTGTCATTCTGGCTCTTGAGCAAGGCTGGCTTGAGCATTGCAGTAAATTAAAGCGATGAAGCAGAGGTTATATGGACGTTTTTTCATGTCTCACGTGACACAAAAGTACACTCTGACGTCACAGCCATCGTTAGGCTGTTGAAACCGAAATCAAAAGAGCATGACAGAAAAAAATCGATTATAAATTATTTAGCAGTCGTAGGCGAAAATCATATGGCGATTCATACGCAGCAGACTATTCCGCATTATTGTAGGGAAGAAAACTTTCCACCAAAATTAGGTGTATATACTCCTTCAAAAAATGAAGGCTATATTATTCACTGACAAGAGAGTATCTCATGTCATTAATCGTAAGGCGAACGTGACGCCTCTTTGTGAAAAGACGTCGCCTGGCAGATAAGGCATGCAGTAAAGGCGATATGGCTTGGTTGTTAATGTAGTTACCACCTTGCTGATACGGCATGTTGTGTGTTGTTTGTGACTTCATTGCGTGCCCAGTGACTATATACGTCTTCACGTTCCAACAGGCGCCAACGTGACCACTCATAGGCATCGCATGCGTCACTCGTAGATTTCGGGACACAGCGATGTCATGTGTTCTAGCGTAATAGACTGCCTTCACCGTTCCTCATGATGCGGCACTATGTTGCCGTGCATGCTTACCTTGAGGCGGGTAACTCCACTTCTTTGGGTCCTTAGATGTTTTTTTTTATGATGTGACTGTTCCCACCAGAACCTTTGTATGCTGTGCAGGAAAGGAAGTAGCGTATGCATCAAAACTACTTTTTTATTCATGTGGCTCACCACAGAATAAGGTTACTGTGGTACTCGTGCTGTAAGACAAGCGTGGTCGTTCAGCCGATGGCAGTGAAACAGAAGCCCATGAAAAGGCCTGCAGAGCGGAAGACAGCAGCCAGATTTTATGGCAGCCAAATGTTGTGTAAGAAATTTGGAAGATGAGAACGCAGGTAATAATAATGAAAGAATACCAAGTGTAGGTTCCTATTGTTTGCTGCGCTTCAAATTAGTGCTTCAAAGAAGCGAAGGAGATCACAAGCTATCATTTACCGCTTAAATAAACAAACGAAGAGAGGTGATTCCTCCACCGTTTCAAACTCTCTCGCGATGCCAAAGCAGAGAACAAAATCGTCCCAGTGTGTTTTCAAAGCTTCGCACAAAGAGGGGCGTGCGTCTGACAGTGGCCTTTCAGCTTCGATGGCCCTTACGAAAGAAGCTGTTGTTGCAAGAACCCCTGAAGGAGTAGGGGGCCTGACATACTGCCTCATTTCCAGAACTTGTGGTTACGACATGCCGAGAAGAGTGAATATTCAGTATGCTTCGATGCGTTTTTAGTCTTCTGTGAATGGCTGCGATTTGAGGAGTTCCCGCAACTAGAGCCCTCAAAGTGTTTCAATAAACCTGTCTACGCAGCTTTTTCCTCTTAAATTTTGCCGCAATAACGATGCAGTGACTCCGTTTTTAAACAACTATTTCGAAACTGGGTACTCTGTGGCAAATACTGCCTTTTCCTCAAAGCAGAGACATTTGCTTTAAAAGGTCGAAGCATAAACTCTTTAACGGATGTTTGCCAAGGCAAGATAGGCTACCTTTAAAATCGGCCTGTGTGGTTTAGTATTTAACCTTGTAGGTAGTAAGTTGGGCTATCTTAAAGCATAGCTGCACATCTTCCGAGCGATCGCGTCTTTGCACATTTAAAGCCCGTAGTAAGGGTAATTTTATATGTGGTACGCCGTACACAAGATCGTTTCCACGAGCACAAGCTATAAGTAATGACTATAAGTGGCCTTAAGTAGTAGCGATAAGTAATGGCGCACCATTTGCCTGTTATCTCCTATCCATATTGAAAGCTACTACCTTCGATGGCATGTTTATGCTTGGTTTTATAACTGCTGTTCTTTCAAATCTTTGAAGTATTTTCAATCATGCATACTTACACTGCGTTTCGTAACTATACATTACACGGAAATTGTCTTTCACCAATTTTAGTGATGTATAAAATATCCATCAAAACGTGTTTTTTTTGTGTGTGTGTGTATGCTGATCAGTATATGTATATTGTATGAGCTGCTGTTCCCTATGTAAACAAGGGGGTTGCGAGCCTGTCAAGTTGCTGTTCAGTAGCTTTTTTTTCCATCTCCCCATGTTTTGTACAAACATGAAAATAAACCGTATTCGTATTCGTATGTCTAAAACAACTCACGTTGGAAACATTTACCACTGATAGCAATATCAAATAAATTGTTTACTAGTGCGAACTTCTAATAATCGTCATTTATGCAACATCAAAAGCATGCAGCCCCGTCTATTCTAGTAACTTCCGGGCGCATATCTAGCCTGACGTGGAGTGGTGGAATGCGATACCGAACTAAAGGAATTTTTATGCCTAGGGTCGCAATTCACAGCACTTCGTGGAAAACACGCGAATAAGAATTTATTTTTTGAGGAATGAGAGAATTTCCTTGCTCCACCGCAACGTTCAAAATGAAATTTTGGCGCTTGATGTATATCAAAAAGACCGCATCGGTCTCAATATTGAAGGCTTTATAACGGAGCGTGGAACGCTATATCCGCGTTCCCGAGTATAGCCCCTCGTTCGTTTTATTGTTGAGCAAGACAAAAGTTTTGTTTTTTATTGCAATTTATGCAGTTACTTTGTGTCCTGTGCATAGTCTGACTGCCGGCATAATCTTGTTTTGGAGTTCCAGTATAGCATTTCTTTATACGGTTGTGCTCAAAGGTTTTCCAATCCAAAGAAATTGCAGTAATAATGAGCCGATATTTCAACAATAATTTCACAATCTACCTTCATAGCTGAGCTGATTCTCTATGACAGTAATTTTTTATAGCGTTGGCAGGGCACCGACAGCAGCCGAGAAAATTAGTGCACGGGGAATTAAATTCGTTCCCCTCAATTGTTCGTAGATTATCACAGTTAGAATTTTCGCACAAAGCTATCAACGCAAATAAGCTTATTTCACCACATCTTTCTTACCCCGCTCTAAACTTTGTCGGCCTCAGTTAGTGAGAACAGATAAGTAGCTGGCAAAACCGTGTTGTGCCTAGATGTTCGCACTCTAGAAAACGAAGTTCATTAATCCTTTAAGCAGCTCGTATCTTCTAGATGCGCGTCTTTTAACGACGCTGTCGCAAATGCCTCTCTGCTATTAGAAGGTATCGTTTACACCTCTGATTGTATGGCGGTTCCTCTTTTATCCACTTCAACGTAGACGTGGATTTGAATCCTAGACAAATTTTCAAGATGACCTTTTGATTGAAAGAAGGAACCTGAATTAATAACTGTTTTCGGACGTCGGCAACTGACGAGTCATTTTCCGCCCGAATAAAATTCTGCTTAATAAGTTGATAATATGGATGCTTTAGTAAAAGCCCGCAGAGCCTTTTGTAGCGCATAAATTTTGGTTCTAATAAATTTCTAAAAGTCAACTAGTCAAAAGATAGAAAATGACTAATTCGAAATGGGCTTCTTGGTGCTGCTGCCGTCGTTGATCATCTGTTAAGAAAATAATGTGTTTGAGTATCATTATGTGGATGGATTTCGTCCATGAGTCAGTCCTCCTGCGTGATTGCGGAACTCCCAAATGGCTACGCAAGACTCCCTCCTGGCTTTCGCCAGGGAGTGTAGTCTCTGGCACCACGTATAACCGCTGACTCTCCCCCTCACCCCCTTCCCCCGCTTCTCATATTCCCTTTAGGACAAAGAGCGATCCAAGAGAATGAGCATACACGCTATAAGTTTCATTCATTTTGTGCTCTAGCGCTTCGGCAGCATTAAAATTAAGCCTGGGTAGCGTAGAATATTCGCAGTGCACTGCACACTGGTCGCTTTTAAAAATTGCACCCGTTCTTGGTATCTGCTGTAAACAGCGCGAAAAAGACGAAACAACAAGCGCGAGAACATGAACGCTTTTTGGTATTTACATTATTACTCTGCATTATTACTTTTTCTGGGCTTCAAAATGCTGATATATAAGTTGGTGGGCGTCGATGACTATTGAGAAATTTTATCAGTGCTTAGTAGTTTCTCCACACAGTCTATTAAGCTTAAGCCCATAAAAAAGACCATAGCATTCATTTTTGTATTGATCAACGTAGCAAAATGAGAATTCCAGCCAGACTCTCAGTAAAAGCAGAATTACAGCGCAAAACAGAATTTCAAGCAAAAAAGAAAGACCAAAATAGGAGTACGACACAAGGTGAAGAGATAGACGACAAGGGAATTACTGTGGAGGCCCGTTTCCTACATTTGCGGAGCTGCTTTCGTTGCGAACAGCTCTCTGAGGAGGAAATCACGTCGCGAGCATGTCGCAGACAAGCTGTGCCCACCCAGAATTCAGGAGAAGGCCCAACTGAAACATTCACGCGCCATTTGCTGCACACAACTTCGAATGCCTCATTGAATATTGATCTTGGCAGGACTATACGACGCAATCTCCACCCGCTCATTTCCGTTATCTTCCGCAAGCCACGAACATTAAAG